>VFFE01007705.1:60726-157617 GCA_008921705.1 Burhinus oedicnemus
GGGAGGGGGGGACACCCCCGGCGGGGAGGGGGGTCAGTCCCCATGGCGGAGGGGGGGAGTCGGACGACGACAGCAGCATCAGCCCGAGAAGCCGTTTCGCTCTGCACTGAGTGCCGGTAGGAAAATAGTGCTCCGTCCTCACTGCGGAGATAGACTCTTCTTACCAGTAAAAATCAGAGCGCGGTGGCGATTTAACCAGGGAGGTGACAGGTAGCAGTTTCTGGGGAGTGGTAACCATTCACCTCAGATGGAGTCCCACCGGGAAAGTCAACGTTTAGCTATTTTATTATTCACAGGAAACGAGGCGGCGCCCCCAGTTCCAGGTGCGTGCAAAGAGCGAGGAGGACCGCGGGGCTTTGCCAGCGCCTCCGCGCATCCATAAACCCGGGAGAGGCGACAGCGCCAGGCTGCTGCCCGGCGGGACCGATGGAGTCAAGCTCCTGCCGCCCTCCTTCCCCTGGGACACGGAAACACGCTCTCCCCGGCCCTGCCCAGCCCAGCCCTCCGCTCTGGCGGCAGCTTCCCTGTGTCTGGAAGTAAAGGTTTGCTGTCTGTCATGGCACTGGCAGAGTAAGCAGTCAAATCCGAGGTCTTGAGACAGGAAAAAATTTCCCATCTCCCTGCTAGGGCACTGTTTAGTAAGAAAGACACCTAATTAGCTCAGGCATTTTCTGATCTTTGGGAGCAGTCGCTCCTGATTTTTTTAATCCCTGGGGTCTCGCTCTTTCAGCAGAAGCATCCTGTCTTTATCACTTAAAAAGACACAGGCACAAAACGAGAGTAATTATGTCACATTGAAAAAGCACACCATTTTGCATGCTGAATCTCCCCGTGGTATTGCTGGGAATTCAGTAACTATTTCAGCAAAGGCTGAAAGTGGCACTTGCTGCAGTCTGTGACACCTTCCCAGAGCAGGTCACCACCTAAGTGCCTCATTGCGATGGCTCGGGGTCACCGTGTGCATCCCAACGGGCACATGAGTTTGCACCCTTTCGGTATATTTATGCCTGCAGTTTGCTCATACATATTCGCTGCGCTTCTGCAGGAGAACTAACGTCAAGGGCTCTGAGCTGGGAGCCTGAAGTAATTATTTCTCTAGCAAACATAATCATCAGAATTAAGGCTGGCAAGGACACTCTGTGAAAGCAGACAAGGCCTTGCATGGGGAAAAGTAATTCAAATTAATTTGGTGAATGACTGATTTTACCATATTAGGGAGACCATGAGTTTCCATGCAGACCTTAGGCTCTCCATCATGCGTTTCTTAAGGTAAGGGAAATAATCCAGATTTTTTGCCAAATGCCGATCTGGGTGTCTTCAGCCAGCCTACTGGAAGTTCCCCTGCAGGTTCAACCACTGTTGCTGCTGCTACTAATGCAACATATAGGTACTTTCCCAAAAACTGTCCACTGCTGTGGTATGCTGTAAATTAGCTCCTTTATTAGGACCTGGGCAGTGTGGAGAGGTGAGAAATAAATTCCTGTACAAGACGGTGATATTGGATTCTTTTTGAAAGAAAGCTGCTACAGCGGACACGTTTCTGCAAGTCTTTTTCCAAGAGACGTGCAGGTACAAAATTAATCCCCAGTGCCAAACACAGGCCACCTTGTTCGTTCCCTGAGGCTGGGCTAACGCCAGAGTTAAGGCAGTGGGGTGCGAATGACAGAAAAGCGTGATAAGGAAACAATATTTCAGTCCAGAGTTGCAACTTTTTGTAATAATCTCTTTGATCCCATCCTCCCTCTTGCACAGAGGGCCAGGGCCGTGCACTGTGAATATGCTCCAACAAAAGGAGACAGAAACTAATCTCAAATTGTTCAGCCACTTTATCTTTTCTTCAGTGCATAAATGTGCGTAACCAATTTGAGGAGACAGCAGCTTCCATCAAGGATATAATCATGGATAATTCCCGCAGTGCAGAGGAGTTTAGGACTTGGATATTAGGAGCTGGAGAATTGTACATGATTTCTGTTTTTCTGTGCACGTGGGGAGGCAGGACAGGCAGATTGGCAGGCGCTTTCTGGTTGAAACCGCCCCAATTTGGGTGGAGCGGGCTTCACGCAGTTCCAGTTGACGGTTTCATTCTGTCACTAGGCCAAGGGAAGCAAATTAAACTGCCTGGAGTTGCTACAATTAGACATTAATCTCTGCCTTGCTGGTGATTAACTCCTTAATGCCACACTGCCTACCGAACAATTTGTTACTCAGCCATAAACATGAATCTCTAACAGCTTACTGCCCCTCCTGTAAGCATGCGAGCAGTGACTCTTCTTCCCAAATTGACAGCTTTTGTTACGGACTTGGCAGAGATCGTACCATCTCTTCACCCCAGGACTAGCACAGAGCTGGCTGGGGCAGAGGCAGCAGCTGGAGAAGATGCTGGCTCCAGGAGAAAGGACGCGTCCAAGAGAGATGGAGATCTCTGCCACGGTTCTTAAAGTGCTTTGAGAAGAAAGACTGTGCCTGCCAGGATACTGATGGCGTTTGTTCACGTTTCCTTTGTGCCTTCGGGAGGCCTGAAGCTGATTCCCTAAGCAACAGATAATCAAAATGTGGTTATAACGTGGTTAAGCTTTTCAGTAGCTGGACAGGAGCCAGAACGTATCTGTACAAGCTGAAATTATATGGTTAGACATGATTAATGTTGGTCTTGCATCGGTTGGAAAGGAATTGCTTAGGTAACTACTTTATCCCTAACTCAGAGGGCATGACATGTCAAGTATTTTTGCTCATTATTCTAATATCTATAGTTTCACAACCTTTCAGTGTGTTTATGCCTGCAGCTTGCTCATAAATATTCTCCCACCCTTCAGTATTGGGCAGAAAAGGCATGGGTAATGAAATGGTGCATTGTCAGAATGAAGCGCACAGATTCAGATCAGCAACCCCCTGTTGGGCTGCTGTCTAATCCTGAAGGTTTCTAAATACCACAGGTGCCTGGCTTTTTGACAGGCACCAGCAGGTAGGGTAGGCACAAGGCCATGGGAGGCCTAGGCTCAGCTGCTTTCCATAAAAACATGGCTATAGCCCCTTCCCTCATGTTGAGTCTCATGGCTTCACATTCCACTGGGCTGCAGAGGTAGCACAGTTCTGCAGCACAGTGATGAAGATGCTCATGTGGCAGAGAAGAGAGAAGACACAGGGAACTGGATTATAGCCACCTCTGTCCATAAGCGTGAACATACATACATATTCATGACTACAGAACAGCTCTTAAATGTATACTTTGAGAAAAGGCAGAATCTTAGGTCTAAACTCTGAGCTCAGGGCAGTGATCCCTTCCATCTCTTGCTTTGCTCTTTTATTTACCTTTTCCTCAGCAGTGTCCCCAACTCAGGAGGGAGAATGAGTACCACCTGGCAGAGGGCAGCAGTGGGTTTGAGCTGCCCCAGGCAGCAGGGACAATGGCACGTGTCTTCCCACCTTCAGAGCTGGCAGCGGGTCCCCCTGCTGAATTAATAAATGTAAGGGGGTTACTGGCTTCCTTGGTGTCAGAATGACCACTGCTTGGTTTAGGAAGCTCTTGGTGTCTGTGTTAATGGAAATGCTAAATTATAGGTCCCACATGGAGAAAAATGCATTTCTCAGCCCTGGAGAGTACCTAACACTCCAACTAAGGTAGTTTTTAAGAACTGCTCTTGCCTTCAAACATTTCCTATTGTGCATCCTTAAAAGCATAGCTGTCCTTTACTGATTTACCTAAGGTGACACAGGAAGGGTATGAGTGGCAGGCAAAACAATGAACTTTGCCTTGTCTACGTGTCCTGAGACCTAGCCTGGCTGGCTGACTACACCTCTCTTCTCATAATTTTCTGAAGACAGAACAATATGTATTTCAAGGTCTTCTCCAACCTAAGTGATTCTGTGATTCAAGACTGTGAGACCTCTTGCTCAGGGCATTGCTGCGGGTTTGGGATGGTGCTGCACTGCAGTCAGGAAGCACCAGGCATAGAGGAACAAGCGCAGGGAGCACCTCATCATCCACGTGCCCAGCAAGGAGCTCAGCTGCACGGGCTAGCTTAGTCTCTTTGGGCTGTGCTCACTTCTACACTAAGTATTTTGGTTTTTACTTTTGTTATTTCACCTTAGTGACACTGAATTGCATAAGCCACTTTTCTTCCTCTGGTAATTAGTGCAGCCAGCACTCCTATTGAGCACAACACCCTGCCAGCACCTAATACCGCTCTGCTCATTAGCAACACCAGTCTGGCCACATCACTATTTGTGTGTTTGTTCCCTTACAGGTCACTCTCCCCAACACACTCACAATGCAGCATGATCTGCATCAGCAAGTTTGGAAAATTGAACCTACCCTTCTCTAATCCGCTGAATAAAAGTAGGTTGTTGAATAGCTCTGTAGTTTCCCCTACCCCCAAGAGCTTTAATAGCTCTAAATGTGCAGACAGTGTCATTGTAATGTGACACAGAAGAGGGAAATGATGACCTCACCTGTTGCAGACATGTGCAAACCTTGTAAGCAATGCGGACCCATGCCCATCAAGTGGCGTATGATGACATTTCTTGGCCAGTCCATTACATTATTCGCTGTCAACAACTTGAAACCAGAATTGAGAAACTGAGCTTTGGTTTCAACCTGAGGGTCTAGCTCTTTTGAGCATGATACCACACCGGAAAATGTTTCAGTGAATATATGGAAAAGGGCATTTCTGTATGTTTCTCTGTCTAAACAGTCAGCCTATGTATCAAAGCTCCATATGTGTGGTCTGCTTCTGGGCTGAATCAGTTGAGGTTTTGCCATGTGGCTTGAATGTGGACAACATGAGACTCAATTTAGACATATTACTCACAATAGCCCTGTTTGCAGTTTTTAGCCTTCTGGGAACTTTCATCCTTCTCACTCATCATGTTCACATTCAAAAAACCCTCAGGTTATGGGACCTGCAGCCTGGTCACAGACAGCAAAAACTGCCTGCTTCTGCAGGAGGCAGAGAAGTCAATACCGTTGCTACTACATTTTCTCCATCTCTTCCTGTATAGGGGAAGAAGTGATTTTGTTTACGTACAAGGAATCAAATCTGTCTTACAGAGCTATGAAGTCTGAACTATTTACTAAACTCACTCCATAAGTTCAAACTCATTGTACCACTGAGTCTTCCAGGTCCCTTATTAAAATCTCAGTGTAAGCTGTTTTGGGCGTATGTCCATGGGAAAAGGATAAAACTTTCTATTAGAGTAGATGAACGTAACATTTAGAGCTTCCTAGGCAGTTAAAGTGCAGGTGGCCCTTATGTTATATATATATGGTCTACATAAATTGTGCCAATGGAGCTGTGTTTCTCAAAGGATCTGAAGGGAACTGGGTGCTCAATTATGATAAGAATAAGAATGGGGATCCTTACAAATCTCTGCTTAAAAATTCACCTTTTCTCTATTTTCAGATAAATAATTTTTTATGTTATGTCAAGTGGTAAACTAGATCAGTTCCAAAACAAACAAATGAACAAGAGACACATGAATATCTGTGAGACTGAATTTCAGTCTTATCCATGTGAAATGCTCTGCCTTCACTTCAAATTTTTGACCCAACATTGCTTTGATTTAATACCAAAAAGGACAGGACACAGTTTGATAATGACTGGCTACTGGAAACTTCTACAAAATTTTCCAGATTTTCAACTAAATTTAGTAATCGCTGGGGCAGGGGGGGCATTAAAAGGCTCTCTAAGAGCATCAGACCATCTGTACTGATGTTGATAGCTCTTCCTTCCGAAAAACAGCACACCTTTGTAGCCACAAGGTTCAACCGGCTCTGCCCACTGAGGAAACCAACCATGCGCATGTGCTTGTAGTTTGCCAGGTAATCCCTAGCAGGGATTACAACCTTCTTACTCCAAAAACTAAGTCTCTAGAAATGAAATAAAGAGGTGTCAATGTAGCTGCTAATAATACAGAAAGCTAAGGCTGCTTTCTAATTAAAACAACTGAGAAAAGCATAACTTCAAAAATTAACCATCCACCACATCAAAAACTAATTTGTGGTCAGCAATTAGGTTTTACATGGGAGGAATCACCGATCAATTTGTAAAGTTATTATAGAATCATAGAATGACCTAGGTTGGAAGGGACCTTTAACATCACCGAGTCCAACCATCTACCTAACACTGCCAAAACCACCACTAAACCATGTCCCTCAGAACCACATCTACCCCTCTTTTAAATACCTCCAGGGATGGCGATTCCACCACTTCCCTGGGCAGCCTGTGCCAATGCTTCACAAACCTTTCAGTGAAGAAATTTTCCCTAATATCCAATTCTAAACCTCCCCTTGAGGTGCAACTTGAGGCCAATTCCTCTTGTCCTATCACTTGTTACTTGGGAGAAAAGACCAACCCCCACCTCTCCACAACCTCCTTTCAGGTAGTTGTAGAGAGCGATAAGGTCTCCCCTCAGCCTCCTCTTCTCCAGGCTAAACAGCTCCAGTTCCCTCAGCTGCTCCTCATAAGACTTGTTCTCCAGACCCCTCACCAGCTTTGTTGCCCTTCTCTGGACATGCTCCAGCACCTCAATGTCTTTCTTGTAGGGAGGGGCCCAAAACTGAACACAGCATTCGAGGTGGGGCTTCACCAGTGCTGAGTACAGGGGGACAATCACTTCCCTCCTCCTGCTGGCCACACTATTCCTGATATAAGCCAGGATGCCGTTGGCCTTCCTTACATAACAAACTGTTGTTTTCCTACATGATTGGTAACTTCTTACTTGCAAGATGCTGTTAAGAGGGAAGTCCTTCCTTCTCATCACAGACACAGAAAGGCTTGAGCTGCTCTCATGGTTTGAACAAGCAAACAAAGAAGTAAAAAAATTTGAGTGAAATGCCCAAAGCAGATCATCAATACCTCAGGGTTTACTTTAGAAGTTACTGTTCTGGCTGTCATATTCAATCTGAGACAGCAGACTGACTTTTCTAGAGCAGTTTGAAAAGGGTAACATCCTTAAGATTCTTGTGAGGTATTTTTAAGAGAGCCATTGAAGGTCCTCACACTTTTCTACCTGGGAGATAAACTTGCCTGGTACAAGAGGATTAATAAATATGAATCCTATGTGCCTTCGGATTAAGACCCACACTGATCCACAGCTAATTATTGTTTACTTGGATTTGTTTAAGATAAACTTCAAAGAACTCCAGGACATGATAAGCTGCAGCTGAACTTAAGACAGTCTTCCTGGTGAAAAAGCATTGCTCCTAAAGACTGTCTTTTGACTATTTTGTGCATAAAAGGAAAATCTATGCAACGTGGAATAGGCATGTAGATACTCTAGTAGAGCTGCAGAAGGTTTGCTTGTAAGCCTGTTTAATAACAAATTTGCACATGAAGGTTGGTTGTACAGATACCAGGCAGTCACAGTGCCAATAAGTACTTTCTGAATGCTGCAGTTAACTCTTCCTCTCCTGTGCACTGTCCCCTATTTATTGCAATATGCACGGCAGATTGGACTGAGGGTTTTTTTTCTTTTTTGGGGGGGTGGATGGAAAACTCCAGCCATGTGACTGGACTGAATATTTTCTCAAAGAGATCTGCATGGTAAAGGTCAAGCTCAGTGGGGTGTAAAGCAAAGAACTGAAGTAAAAGCTCCTGTGGTCCAGCTGGAGCTGAGGCTGTGGCTGTAGGTTTAACTTGAGTTAAATTCTGGTGCTTTGACTGCAGAAGACATGATCACATCATCTCTGGAGGGGGAGATGTTAATGAACCTCTTTACAGGTTCATTGGGCTAGAAAAGCAGACACAAACCCAGCATTTGAACTGCCTTCCATAAAATGTATTCAGAGAGGATTTTGCCATCCATTTTCACAGAGACTAGGCTTACAAGAAGCTGGAGGAGGCACAAATATAGAAAAATTTACATGCTAACACACAGTAATATTTCTGTGTAACACACTAGTGTGCTTCCTGGCAACCTGGTTGAAGTAGTTTTCTTCAGACCGGCTGATGGGGAACACTGTGGAGATGGCTCTGCTGGCTTCCAGCAATGTCACCAGCTCTGAGGGATTCAAGCTTAGGAATTCAAGCAGGGAGGATAATCTTACCCAGCTGTAATGTGTAGGGTGCAAAATGCAAGGAGCGTAGGTGACTATGATGTAATTAAAGTTAGTAGCTTCTCAGTATAAATTGATTTATTTCTTTTCTAACAGCCCCTTCTTTTTTTTTTTTTAATTAAGCCAGTTATGAGATTTTATATATTAAGTCTTTACTCAGTAACTCAAGAAAGCATTATCTGGGTAGACTGGGAAAGGAAGAGACCAAAAGGGATTATCAAATTCTAGGGCCTGATTCGCCCCGTTTTATACCTAGTGTCCTCAGTTGACCAAGAGCAAAATGAGTATTAAATGTATACTCATATTACAATAGAAAATGTCGATACTACTGGTGTCAATACCAGTAAAGTGTCACATTTTTACTCTTGAGACACTCATGACTTTGGGTAATCCAGGACAGGTCTGTGACTTGTTAAAATTTTCCCATCCAGGACACTAAACCCGAACCTTTTCAGTTCTTGCTTTACTTTACAGACCCTCTGTGCCCGAGACCTGCCAGAGGCTAATGACAGAAGGCTCTGTCCCCTTCGCCGCAGCATGAGTGCAGAGTCATCCCTCTTTCCTGGCAGTCCCCGGTCCCCAGAGGGTCACTTCCAGCTTGTTCCAGGAGAGGAGATCCTTGGCCCACACAGGCTTCTCTGGGTCAGGAGGTCTCTCACAGGTGCCCAGTCACAACAGCAAAGCATTGGGTCATACAGGCCCAGATCTGTATGAGAGCTTAGTCTCATGCTGATCACAACTCTGCAGTATGGAAAATATGCACAAAACCTGTACATTCTGAGCAGCATTTTCTTCCCACTTTAAGATGATCCAGGGATTAGGACAGGCAAAGGGGGTTTGCTTGGATTTTTTAATTTTTTTTCTATTCATTCTTAAAAAGAGTAAACATTTAAAAAGTTGGAAAAGTGATCTCACTCTTCTGACAAATAAACTATAAAGGTTGAGTTTGGCAGTACTGACATTTTATTCATTAAAATATAACACTTATGGCTGTGTCATGCAAAAGGCAAGACTATAGTGGCAAGTCCCTTACAGCCTTAAAATCTGAGATTATTGAAATTGATACACAAATCAAGAGACTGTGAGATAGACATATAGATAGGTTAACCTCTCTCAGACGTCTACACCAAAGTTGCTCAGGCTGGGCTTACTTTCTCCTCAGTGGAGGAGCGCATGAGGTGATTTTCCTCATAGAGTCTGCTGACTATAGAAGCATTGATTGTCAAAGGAGGCTGCACTGCAGCTGTCTAAATTTTTGTTTCAGATCCATTTCAAAGTTCTATTCTTAACTTTCCTTATTTTCATGTTTCCTGTACATTTATTTCACATGAAACACACCCAACTGTCATTTGTGGTGGAAGATGCGATCCTGCCTTTGTTTACCAACAGGTATGGCATAAGAAGCAACAATTCAAGCTTCCCCAACCCTGCCTGATTAATGTGTTTCAACTCTTGATTCAAGAAAGGAGAAAGGGTAGTTCAGTTCAATCAATCCTTCCTGCTGATAGTTCCAATCACCTAATTCCATTTGCTTTTTGGGACTAGTAGAAAATAATTTTAATTTTGGCTCTCTGTTTCAAAGGAGAATCTTTCTTAAAATGATAGAATCCCAAAAACAAATACAGATCTGTTGTAGTCAACATATGACTTGGAATATTAATATAGACAAATGGTCTTGGTTTTGCTTGATTAGTTTAGGTTATCTGTTATGTGTACTGAGAAAGCCAGAAGATCCTGAGCTCCTGTAGATATTTTACATGCCCACTTGAAAATATCTTGACCTTTTATGTGCTGTTGTATCTTTATTTTTCCCCAGGTTGCAATGGATTTTTCCTTTGAAACCAGAGAAAGAATTAATGGAGAATTAGCTGTACATTTGTGCTACACAGAAGTGCTTTATATTGTCACTTTATATGCGTGTTTCTAAAGGAGGTCTGTGGGATTTTGAAGGAAGTAGGCAGAGAATTAAGTACAGTTTGAAAAAATAAATCACATCCACCTACTTCTAAAGAAGAGCTTGCCAAAGACCTTGCTGAAAACATGGTTGGGCCCACCTAAAGAAGCTCTCAGAGATGCACTTCATATTGCAAGGACAGAGGCCTTCTTCTGGGTCCAGTGACAGCAGAAAAAGTGATTCCCAGATACTTTTTTCTTCCACAGCTCTTCTGTCATCACCACAATTGCAGAAGCATTTTCTAATTCATGTCACTGTTCATCAACAAGGCTAAATAACATAAATCAGAGGAAAGTAGAGACTTGGTGGAAAAAAGGTTTGCAATAATCCAACTGACTGTGCTTGAAACAAGTTATGGAGCATTAACACAAGTCACTCTTCAGGTAGATCAGTGAGGTATAACCTATCGCAGGAGGCTGTACAACTAACAAAAGGAGTAGTAAGAAATTAAAATGGAAGAGGATACTTCTCTGCAGCTTTGAAAAACTGTCACAGCCATTGCCAGGTTTTGGGAAAGCAAGAGCTCTAGTTATGTCTCATTTTTATGAGACAAAATTGATCTTTCCAATATTGACAAATGAGAAGACTTGAGAATCAAGCAGTTTCTGATATGGACAAAAAATTCTTATGGCTCAAGGAAGCTCAACTTAGAACAGGGATTTCTAAATGTCTGGGCTGAAACTCAGTCAAAGTTGATTTATGTTTAAAAATAAACAACAGAAAACTAGTGGTTCAAGATATAGCTGCATGATACCTGGGGTAAAGGACAAGCTTTCAGTTGGTTACCTTTATAAAAGGTAAAAAAGATGATCCAGGGAACCACAGGCAGGTCAGTCTCACCTCTGTGCCCAGCAAGATCATGGAGCAAATCCTCCTGGAAACTGTGCTAAGGCACATGGAAAAGAAGGAGGTGATCAGTGGCAGCCAACACAGCTTCACTAAGAGCAAATCATGCCTGACAAATTTGGTGGCCTTCTATGATGAGGTTACAGCATTGATGGATAAGGGGAGAGCAATAGATGTCATCTACCTGGACTTGTGCAAGGCATTTGACACTGTCCCACATGATATCCTGGTCTCTAAATTAGAGAGACATGGATTTGATGGATGGACCATTCGTTGGATAAGGAATTGGCTGGGTGGCTGCACTCAAAGAGTTGCGGTCAATGGGTCGATGTCCAAGTAGCGTGCAGTGACAAGTGGTGTTCCTCAAGGGTTGGTACTGGGACCAGTACTATTTAAAATCTTTGTGGGCAACATGGATGTAGGGACAGAGTGCACCCTCAGCAAGTTTGCTGACGACAGACACCAAGCTGTGTGGAGCAGTTGACATGCTGGAGGTAAGGGATGCCATCCAAAGGGACCTGGACAGGCTTGAGAGGTGGGCCCATACCAACCTCATGAAGTTCAATAAGGCCAAGTGCAAGGTCCTGAACGTGGGTCGGGGCAATCCCATGCACAAATACAGGCTGGGCGAAGAGTGGATCGAGAGCAGCCCTGAGGAGAGGGATTTGGGGGTGTGGGCAGATGAGAAGCTCAACATGAGCCAGTAATGTGCGCTCGCAGCCCTGAAGGCCAACCGCATCCTGGGCTGCATCAGAAGAAGTGTGGCCAGCAGGTCGAGGGAGGTGATTCTGCCCTTCTACTCAGCTCTGGTGAGACCCCTCCTGTTATACCGTATCCAGCTTTGGAGCCCTCAACATAAGAAGGACATGGACCTATTGGAGCAAGTCCAGAGGAGGGCTACAAAGACGATGAGAGGATTCGAGCACCTCTGGTATGAGGACAGGCTGAGAGAGTTGGGGCTGTTCAGCCTGGAGAAGAGAAGGCTCTGGGGAGACCTTACAGCAGCCTTCCAGTGTCTGAAGGGGGCCTACAAGAAAGCTGGAGAGGGATTTTTTACAAGGGCATGTAGTGATAGGACAAGGGGCAATGTCTTCAAACTGGAAGGAGGCAGATTTAGATTAGATCTCAGGAAGAAATTTTTCACTCTGAGGGTGGTGAGGCTTTGGAACAGGTTGCCCAGGGGAAGCTGTGGAGGCTCCATCCCTGGAAGTGTTCAAGGCCAGATTGGATGGGGCTTTGAGCAATCTGGTCTAGTGGAAGGTGTCCCTGTCCATGGCAAGGGGGTTGGAACTAGATGATCTTTAGGGTCCCTTCCAACATAAACCATTCTATGATTCTATATTCCCATCTGGACGGTCCCTTATAAGGAGGGCTAACCTGTGCCACAGCTCACATACAACCTAAACCAAATGTATTGCTACTTGCACAGCCTCTCATTAGTGTAATTATAGATCTATACACATACTCACTGAAGAACTGTGTCTCATGGGTTTGTTTGCATGTTTATTTACTAGTCTTTATCAAATTGTGTAATTGATACAGCCCCACCATTTATTATTGCCTGTTCTATTACCAGGGAATAGGAAAATTTACATAGCACTCACTATGGGATATTAAACTCTCATAAATCTGTTCAAAGTCATAAGAAAAATTGATTAAGAGAATCCATTCCCGAAGTCTTGTCCTGATTTGAGGTAAAACAGAACCAATTTTCTTCTCAGTAATTTTACTTTTCAGTTAAGCCTCTTCTAACTCTCTGAAATTAATGGCATAATTTTCAGACAGTGTTGGCTTCTAGCAGAGATAGGGCCTGATGTTTATAATTAATACAAAGGAATGGTATGCAGAGAGGCTCCTGCTTATACTATTGCTATAACGGCCAAGGCCAGCCAACTTTGTTTATGCCCTGTTGGTGGGTCGGAAGCAGAAAAGCGTAGAGGGGTCACACCTGCGGGGAGGAGCGGACAGGACAGGTGACCCAAAACTGACCAACAAGGGTATTCCATCCCATCTGCCTCATGCTCAGTATAAAAGCTGAGGGATCAAAGGGTCAGCTCTCTTTCTTCAATGGCCGGCGTCCTGGGAGGACTCTGTTCGTCTGCCTTTGATCCCGATCCATGCGTTCCTGAATTCAGTTCCTGAGGTCAGCTCCTGTCTGCCACTGAGTCCAGTCTGGGACTTCACCAGTGCCTGCCGGTGACATGATCATCATCCTTGGAGCTTGATATGGGTTGTATATATTGTATATATTTAATTGTTTTCTTTTTTGATATTATTATCTTTTTATTATTAATATTTCATTAAAGTAGTTTAGTTTCTTTTCAACTCATAAGTCTCTTTCTCTCTCATCCTTGTCTCCCTGAAGGGAGCGGTTGGGGAGAGCATCTGTCGTTCATTTTAGTGGCCAGCCCAGCCCAGCCAGCCAGATTTATTGGCGCCCAATGTGGGGCTCAACCAGGGCCGAACCAGGGCTCTGACAGATTGCCTGAATAGTTCAGATTCCGGCTTGCTCAGTTGAGAGATGACAAGTCTGCATATGTTTCTAAATTTGGTACCAAATTTCAAAACTCCTAATTCTACCAGAACCCCTAAAATCCATTAAAGCCACTGTTCTTCCCAAAGTTATTGCCTGGATGTTGTTAAGCTCTGTGTTCACCCTCACACACACACAAACATTAGAGCCTTGCCTTTTTTAAATACAGAGTAATCCCTGAGGGAAAAAAAAAACTGAGTAAATATAATTTGGTTTTTGGTCACTTAATGAGGCTGCTTCTGCTACCTGGCATCTCTGGCTGCAAAGCCAGGGAGCTTTCCCATGGATACACTTCTTTCTTGCATGGGCCAGTTCCTGTCCTGGACAAGGACAACGTTAGTGTTTTCCTGGCTTTGTACAAGATTTGTTAGGCTCCTTTGTTTAGTGCTTTCTCCAAGCCAAACCCTGCCCAGCCAACACCCTCATGATTCATCATCCCCTCGTGCAACAGCATGGTGTTGCTCAGTTACAAGAACAAACCGACTTCTGCTGCACGGCAGCTTCCAAGACAGCCGAGGTAATCACTGCCATGCTGTAAACCAGGAGACGAATGACAATGCTAGCACTGCTAATGCAACGAGGATAGTTATGCTGGTGTCCTTGGTGCGCTACAGTAATCACAGTACCAGTGCCACTGCTGCAGATGACGGAGGGGTAGGCTTCAACCTCTCTAACCTACAAAGCTTGAACTTTCAACCAGGACTGAAAAAAACCAAAAAAACCAAAAAAAACCAGCAATGCTGATTTTTGCTAGAACATATACAACTCCCAAACAGTTTGCAGGCTGCTTTGAATCAGCAACAAAGGTTACTGAAAATATTCTGAGTATTTTGAATGTGCTTCTAATTTTGTGCTGTCACAGTTGCCCTTTATCTAAAACATGGGAAAGGACACAAATGGCAGTATTGCTTTGCCTGCTTCAATCACTGCAGCATCTGACATGAGCAAATTGGGATTTTGGGACACAAAGGAGTAAGAGGAAGAAAGCAGCTTCTTCATTTCTTTTCAGATCAGGGTGGTGGTGGTGTTGCCTTGGGCGTTGCCTTTGAGGAGTGGTTGCATTGGCATCTTGAGGAACAACAGGCTCAGATTCTTTGCCAGCTTTAGCAATCAGTTACAGCTAAAGGCAAAAACATCCATGGTTTCAGTGTACCTTTCAAATGTGCATCCTCCCAACAACTCTACAAGATGCTATTATGCCTTTTTTACATGGAAATAGTTGCTCGGAGAAGGAAAGTGGCACTGGAGGATTACAACACTCTTTTCCTGCACTTGCTGGATTATTGGCCACGCTTTTCTGTTCATCCCTCATATCCACAAGTACAGGCAAAACTGAGGTTTCCACGCACTAAATCACAGCTAAGCTCAACCCTCTGTAGGTTCCCTTTCCACCCAAACCCTCACACACAACAAACTGCTGAAAGATGATGACTTCCCTGCAGTAAATTATAACACTGAAAGCCCAGTTTGTACATGCATCTCCCGAAAATCTTTCTCCACAGTACTCCCACATGGATCACTAGCTGCAGCAGTAACAAGATGTAATTGAAAAATAACATTGAGAGCAATCCACTGCAGTACTTGAAATACTGTTGTTTCACATCAGGATTGGCAGCCATTTCAAGCTCTCCTTGAGCTGCTTCCTCAATGTCACATCTTCCTTAAGAAAGGCTCTCAGTATGGTCCCCTCCTCCTCCTCCTCCACACCTCTCAATCCTTCTGTAGTTCACTTACTGACCTGACTAGTCATGGTCACTCTACATTTCCTGGGGAAAAAAAGAAAAAAAAAAAGGGGTAACCCCTGATCCTTTTTATCATTTCTGTGTGGATTCAGGGTTTTCTTTCCCCAGGATACTTGGGGAGGGCCTTCTTCGGGCTATGGAAAGATGAGGTGACCTGAATTTCTGCTATCATAAGACTTCAAGTGTAATCAGACAAGAGTGGATAAAAACGTGGGTTAATATTAACTTGTTAAACTGGAAGGCAGACTCTTGTCTTGAACATGTGCATTTGTCCTTTGCCCCTGCCTCCTCCTTGATTGATGGCTGAAAGATTTCCAATTAGTGCAGCTGCTGATCACTCAGTCAACCTTTTAGTCCAGGCTAGCTTGAAAAAAACTTGAACACTAATAACTCCTAAAGAGCTATGAGCAAAAAGCTTTGTGTCCTTTATGTGAGACGTGGCTGCCTGTTTGTGCTGCAATAAAAGCTCTTACTAAATCAGTAACATTTCAGCTTAAATCATTTGCTAATTATACAATTAATACTCTTCCCTTTGCTTGTAATCCATCTTGTACTACACCGGAAGCAAAGGAAATGTCATGGATGCCACTTCAGCTTGACGCAGAAGCCAATACTTTCCAACGCATTATCCTCAGCAATAGCAACTGTGTTGGTCATAAACTGGTCATGTTGCAACTTCTCCCATGGTGAAGAAAGAGGCAAGCTCTTATTCCAAGCTCCAGCTCCAACTGTGCTTCCCCTGCAGCCTTGTCCCAAGATTTTTCCTCAGGTAGGTCTAAGGAGACTGATGTGCCAGGTGCGCGATGGCTCAAGGCGAGCAGTGGAGCCAGTGCTGGGGTCGCAGATTGAATGTGGCTTCGCTTTAAGCTTCGCATCTCACTGAGTCAAATAGGCTGAAGCCCCAGTTGCAGAGCTTGAGGTTTGGCACTTGCTCTTCAAATGGACAAAACATTCACCATTCCCACCAGGATGGACATTTCTTCTACCTTTTAATTTCATTACATCTAACTGCAGCTATATTTCTCTTTTCCACATTTATTCACATTTGTTTTTTCCTGTAAAGAAGTTCCTTAATGAAAAATAACTACTGGTTGATACCACCGGTCCCAATCATTTCACCAGAATCAAAACTTTCATAAAACTCATCCCCAAAAATTCCATTTATTGACAGTGGTCAATGAAGAAATTTCTTTTCTGCAATTTATGTTTTAATATTTTGATATTAACACCTGTTATGAAATAGATTTGAAAAATCTAAAGGAAAAGCCATTTAAAAACATAAACTAAGGATTTACTAAGGTTATTTTCATAAGGTCAAAGTCTTTTTGTTTTGATACAATTAAAAAACGCATCTCATTAAACACTGTTTTTGTTGTTTCATGTGAATAAAAATATCAAAATAAAGTGCCTAAGTCTGCAAATGAAATGTTACAGTCTGTTCTAATCATTTTCGGGTGAAGTCTTTATTAAACCAAACTGGTTCATAAAAGTTGCTTTGATTTTTTTATCCAAGTCTGCTTTTTCCAGAAGGAAAGTTTTCTATATGAAAATTTTTTGTAATTTCCATTTTAATGGAGACCCAGACTCTTACCAGCTGCAAAACCAAACAAGAATACTACGGTGTACAGAAACAGAAACGAGCTGGTGAAGTGTTCAATGTAAGTCCATAAATCTCTAATTATATAAATTGTATTTGTTGCTAATAATACATTCTGCTGGTCACAGATGATAGAACAAGGACTATTAAAGTTAAAAGGAAACTCTTTATTATACAGATGAAGGGAGAAACATCCTTTTAACAGCCTATTGGGGATATTCAATTATTATCATTACAACAGGCAAAGCTGTTGCTTTAAATTACCCTCACAAGGTTATGGTCTTTCCTCAATTTATACCCACATGAAAAGAGTGGATGGCTATAGAGTTGTGAAACCCTCCTCCTTCCACCAGAGAAAAAGGAGGAGGAGAGAGCATCAGAGGAGGATCTGTGTGATGGGCAAGTGATGCTTCCTTCACGGTTGCAACCTACTGACCAAGTAACATAACCCAGCAGGGAAGGGCTACCTATTCAGACGTGGTAAACCAGAGCATTTTCAGCAGTAGGTGCTGCCAGACTCCATCACAGATCAAATATAGTGGGTTCGTCTGTGTCATTTGGCATTCAGGGAGGATTACTGGTAATTTAAAGCCATCAGGGAATTTCAGTTGACAAACTTTGGAGATGAGAATGTGGGTCTTACACATTTTGAACTTGAATCAGGAGTTGCAAACATCTTCAAAACCTGTATATAAACCTGCAGTGGCTTATGAAACCTATGAAACAGTTCACAAAACTTAAGAAAGAAAATATTTTAAAATACTACTAGTTGTACAGTTTTGATGTTCTACCTTTCAAAAGATCATGAGATTGCTGAACAGCATTGGTTTCTCAGTGCAGTTTCTGGGGGACATCTCAGATGGGGTAGGGGTAAACAGAGAAGCCCTACCGGAGAAGACGCCGTCAAACATCTAGATATGGTTAGGGAAACAAACTAGAGAAAAGGACATCCCTTGCTGACACGTTTAGCACAGCATTTCACTCTAGACAAGTCACAGCTGGCTGACAACAGAAATAACATCCAGGCTGAGGCATGGCAGAGTTTGCACACCACTGCCTCCTCTCAGTTTCCCCTCTCCTTTCATTCCCACCGTATCTCCATTTCACTCGCTGCCCATTTTTCCTTGTGGCTTTAAATATACTGTCAGCAAGTCTACAAGAGATAATTAATTAGGCGCCAGAGCTGAGAAGGTGCTGGTGGTGACATAAAGTAATTTCTCCAGATCGCCGCCTGCTACTGACCTACGCAGAACGCTCCTTCCTGGCCTCCTGCCCCTGTTTGCAGGATGTTTGCAATCGCTATTGGGAAGGGTACAACTGGTAATTGGAAATTAGGGCAAGAGGGCGGAGGCTCCTAAAGCATAATTATAAAGCACCATGCTATGTCCCAGCACTGCCATGGGAAAGCAGCCTGTAACTCTAATTTCGGTGCTGTGATGGCTTCCCTGCCAACTGTCTCACTGCCCTCGAGCGATTGCAGGGGAGCTGCTCCCCAGCGCCAGGCGGGAGGTGACTGCGCCGCCTGTGCCTCCTGCTTCTTCACCGAGGAGCTTTGGAGCAGCCCAGCCCTAGCCCAAAGGGCATTTTCTGCCCAAGAACTGATACCGAATGTCTCATCGCCAGCGTCTGGGGCCAGGGTTTTCTGCCGATTCAGCTCCTCGGGACTGCGCAGTGTATTTCTTAATCTGTTGTGACAGTAGAAAGACACTGGCTGCCCCAGAACTGGAACAGAGGCTTTCTCTTGCCCAGATCAACTGTTTCATGCTGAGCTTAATTTTCATGGGAGTAGATATGCTAGATGCCTACTATTTGCATCTGTACGGTAGTTTGGCAGTCCCAAAGCCCGATGGGAATTGGTATTTGAGGGTTATCAATTCATATTTTTTGCTTACAAGAGGTGGATTATAGCACTACTTACCATAGCCGTGAGGGAAGAAGGAAGCACGATGGTAAAGCTCTGTAAGACAGACACAAGCGCTCCCTTTTCAAACAGCCCCTGCACATTAGTTCATCCATTTTTTTATCGCTAGGTCAGCCCATATCTTCATGTCATTAACGCAGACAAAATGAAGCTTCCTAACGTAAGGAAACTAAACCATCTGTAGAGCTGTAGCGAGGCACAGATCACATTTTTAGTGGCAGGAGCACACAGCAGCAGCACTGTAATTACTTGCCATTTGTCTGCAGTGCCCTCCCTGCCTTCAGAATGCTTTTCACAGGCTGTCAACAAGTCTTTATGTTTGTGTTTGACTTGGCAGGGACTCTCAAAACCGGGCAAGTGAGGAGGAGCCCATGTACAAGCCCAGTCATCTGTAACTTGGCTGCGTCTTCTGCGATCTCTCATCCGATAAGCTGCAAAGCCGTACCTTTCTCTGCATTTCACTCGCCGTTTGTACCTTATCGCTAGCGACTTGAAAGAAAGAACCTCTTTAGATTACATTAGCTTTACATTAGCTATACTACTGTTTATAATAGCAAAACAACCACTGCATTTACAACAGCAGAACCAGGCCAGTTCTGGGGCAAATAGATTATTCGCTAAAAAGCAAATCAGATCTCAGCCTAACTTTAAACCCTCAGATTTGTCATCTGTGAATATTTTCATGCACTATAAAATAAAAACAAACCAACTAAAATGGCGTACCTGCATACTTTTGAAATAAAGTTTAAATACTTCATTTCAAAATTTTATTACTCTAAAATCTGGAAAAAAATATACTGGGAAAAGGAAGCTGAAATAAAGACCATGAAAGTAGCCAAATAAAAAGAAACCAAAAATGCCCTAAAGAATCAACCATTTAGGCAAGCTTAATACCAAACTTCTGGACTATTTTACACTGTAAGCTACAAATAAACACTGCTCAGATTGGAGCTGTTTTGATGACAAGGCTGCTGAATATCAATCCTCATTCCCAATAATAATCCAAGCTAGTACCCCACCCGTAACAATGTTTAATACATTAGAACAAAGCATCCTTTCCCAAAACATGCGATGTATATGATCTATGTAATATTCTATGTAAACTAATATTATACATACGAGGTGATAACCCACTACGATGCCTGAAGCCATCTTTCCTCCTTGGAGCTATTTTGGTTTGATTGCTCCATGTTAGTTACACTCCCGTTGCAGGTTCCAGACCCATCGTTGGGGTTTATCGCTAGGAGGAGGTGGAAATGTATGTGGAGAAGAAACCCTCACGCTTTCTTTGAACCTTTAGAGGACTCATTCCTGCGAGCATCACGATTCCCAAGTGCCCTCAGGAGCTTGGGAGTTGAAGGCAGAACATGTCATTTCAAGTCCACCACTGCAAAAAGTGTTTTAGCAAACGGTTCTTGTGCCCTTATTTGTCTTAACTGCACAGATGGAGAACTGAAGAAGTTTGCTTTTACTTCATTCTGCACTTTTTTTTTTTTTTTGCTGGCCTAGATGCTGTTGAAGCATGCACTGCCACAGAGATGAACAAGGCTCCCCTCCAGCCTGCTCACATGGACGGGGTGAGGAGTGCTCCTCATCTGGCTGCTGCTTGGCCAGCTCAGAATAATTCTGCTCTGGGCTGCGCAAGGGAAAAGAGGGACCTGAAGGATGTCCAGGACACTACTGGGGATGGCAGTAATTATCCAGAGTGGCAGTCATGGGAAGTGAGACAGCAGTCAGGACAGGAGCACAGATTTGGAAGGCAGTGTTCTACTTGGGGAAGGATGTCTTGAAGGGGATGGAGCAAACAAAATGCAAGTTCTTGCAGTTGAAACAAGAAGTTGTGCTGGAGCTCAGATGCTGCCCCAGGGTGACATCTGGGTATCACCATAGGCAGTGCCAGAGGGAGAGGTACTCTCATCATCTGGCTAGTGATACGCGTTGGATGGAAATCAGAGGTCGACCCTCAGATGATATTTCAGATCAGCCTTCTATGGAAGGTGGATGGCAAAGCAAAGCTGGGATCAGATAATGAATGAGATGATAAGAAATTTTCTCTGATAGCCAGGGACAGCACTCGGTGACTCAGGAGGTCCTCACCTGTACTGTGACTCAGGGCAAAGAGTAAAGTTTCAGCTCTTTGTCCTGTTACTAATCCAAAGAGTATTTCTTGGTGTCGAAGCACCAGGCCTAACAATTATGAAGATAAATAGGTGCCTCTGTTCCCTCCCTTTTTCCGTGTATTATGCATGGGAGTATCTTAAGGAAGGTTGTAAATCTTGACACAGTGAGTTTTCAATTTTACAAGAATATTTTTCTGTCTTGGGCTAACCATCATGAGTCTCCAGGTCTCTAACTTCCATCTGCCCGCACACACATCCCTCTCATCTGAATAAAAAGGCAATTTTAATTTGCTAGTAACTCATTTGGGACTGTAGGCTAAAATTAAGGGGAACTTTCTGCTTAGATGGGTAACCATCCTGTCCTGCCACGAAGGCACCAGCCATATCACACAAGGGCCAAATGACTCCTTCGGGTTTCGCCCCAAACTCCCTTCCCTGGGCACTGTAAGAGGCAGAGGCAATGGGCAGCTCCTCCTTCTGTGTACTGGAGGGCTCAGAACCCACTGCCCAGAAGATTTGTTGATGTTAGTGAAAAACTGCAAGGCAGCAGAGAGTACACACTCACATGAAGGCAGGGGGCTGCAAAGGTAATTTGGCTGCTAATCACTCCAAACCATTTTACCAGTAGGACTGCAAGTAGATTTTGGGATACCATTTTTGCACTAGACTGGGTTTTTCTCTTGAACCTCAGTTCTTGATTCTTTCTTTTTTTGAGGGTTAATTCTAAAGCAGCCTAAGAAAAGCCTCCATTATTTTAATTTGCCTAATGTCAGCAAGATTTTATTACTTCAAACCCTTTTATTTAAGAAGCAAAGAGGGAGGGTTAAGGGATAAAAACCTAGTTGTATTAATACTTCATGTAAGTTTCAGATATGAGCAAGGCAAGCATGGGTGTGCTTGTCAGGACAAGGTCTGGTAAAACAGTGACAGCTTACCAAAAACCAGTAATCCTTTACAGAAGTGAGGTGCGAAAATTTCCATATGGGAGAAAAAAAGAATGAAAAACTGGAAATAACAGTGCAAACCCAAATGTGTCTAACATAACTTTGGTCCATCCTCACTCCCATTGAGGTCAACTATAGACTAATCGGTGATACAAAGTATGTGTATATGTATATGCCTTTATGTAATATTTTTCCTTCACTTTTTTTCTGGTTTGCATTTTACTTATTTGTTTGATGTTTTTGTACGGACAGGGCTCTAGGGCACTAGTTACTTTGTAAGAAATGGGAAATTGGGGATGTAACCCAGGCCTACAGTCAGTAGTTGAGTGAATCTGCTCCTCTTGGGTTTACACTATTCTGCAGAAAAATCCTGCAGGCAGCATCTCTCTGTCTGAACTGCATCTGAACAATCAAGGGCTATTTAAAGTGCTTGATGATGGGTTCTCCATGGATACCTAATATAATTTCTTTTCAGTATGATACAATTGTTAGAGCAGGTTTTCACAAAACTGTTTTTACAGAAAGCCAGATGGCTTAGGCAAACAGTGGCACAAGTAAAAGGACGTATCGTAAAAGCTGTGTGAGAAGGCAGTTTAATCTACTCTCACCACATTTATCATAAACAGTAAAACTATTTTGAAAGTTTTTTCTATAAATTCTCCTCACACCCAGCAGACACATGCAAAATTCTATGATGCAACCACGTTTTCCATCTGATAATAAAAAATTAAAAACAAAATTGAAAAAAAATACTATATCATTTCATATGCAGGAAATCTGTGGAACTAATGTGTAACATTAATATGGAACAGTGTGTGTAGACAGGCATATTGGCCCTAATCTGCAAGTCACCTAAGGAATCATCTATGTAAACACCTCTGATAACCCCATCAGAACCATCTGCAAGCTTAAGGTTATCCAGGTGCTTTTCTAGATTTTGGCACTTAGCACTGAAGAACTTTGCACGTAAAATTTAGGTCTAGATATTATTATGCAGCTGCACCAGAGTAGCAATGTTTTCTTGAAAGCAAAAATTCTAGCAATAGCAATACTTTGACAGTGAGGAAAAAGAAAAAGGAAGATCCAAGTGACTTCCTCTCTCTGCCCCCATTATTAACTGTATAGCAGTCTTTCAATTCTCAGTTTTCTTGTTTGAATTTCCAGTATGACCCTGAAGTGACTCTTTGGTTGTTCAGTTCACTATCCTTCTAGTCAGATGGTTTGATTCCCACTTTCCGACAGAGCCCACAACTGAGATGTGTCTGAAGGAAAGATGAATCTTTTTACTGTGACCATGTTGTGTATCAAACAAATTCAGTCAAACACATTGAATTGTCCTTTATTCTGGGAATGATCCTGTCTGCTGTACCTCTAGTTCCTGACCTCGTAAGGACCAGTGTCCTACTCTAGAAGCAAAGAGAGCTGCTGAAATCAGCGGAGCAACCCATAGACATAGTATTGATTCTGAGCACATGTAAAAAAAGGGTTTGTGCTTCAAGGATGAAATGTCAGCCTCAAGAAAATCAATTAATGTTTTGCAAGTGATGTCAATGGGGTCAAAACTTCACTCAGAGCATTAGGTCATTCAACAAAATGCGCACAACTTTAATACAGTTGTAACCTAGATTGCATTTGAATTATTGATTAGGCAAACCCTATTTTAAGACCAAATGACAGGTATCTGAAAATGTATAGTGAAAGATGGATATATTTGTAGAGGAAATTGAAAAGACCAAGATGCCCGTATGTTATACAAGCTCTGGCAAAAACACCAGAAATTAAATTGAACATATTAACTTACCAGTACAAAGTTTTCAGTATTTCTTTTGCTTCAGTTTGTACCTGTAGGGCTGCTTGACATTCCAGTTGTTTTCAGTGTAATTTTTCCTTTGCTTTTCAGTAATCTAGTTGAATGAAACAAAATGTGTTTGTTGGAGGATGTTTCTTTAATTCTTAATTTGACAGGAACAGCAGCAATGCCTTTGGCAGCCAAGTCTTTACTTCTGCTGTTGTAGCAGACCTAATGTTCTTGAAAGCCAAATCTTGCAGGCATCTGTTCTTTCCCGATTTCTCTTTAGCATTGCCATTGGGCACAAAGAAACTTTAAGTCTTTTATCGTGCTGCTCTTAGTGATTAAGTGCCCTTTTCTCTTATAGGCAAGACTTGGAGCAAGAACCCTGCCAAACAGAAATGCAGAACTAAAGGGACGTCTTCTCTTCCTCTAATTTCTCCTTTGCTTGAAAATCCAAACTTTCCTATGCTGATTTAACTCAAATCGATCTAACAATTTGGTTAGTTAATAATCTAGTTGACTTGGCTGTAGACAAATTTAACAATTTAGTTGATAATCTAGCTAGTTGATTGAGGCATATCCTTGGCTTCTGGATTCAGCTTCCTTTTCTGTCAGAACCAGTTGCATTTTGCACATTGCTTTTGCCATGTTCCCTTGTCGCAGCAGTCACAGGAAACAGCACTGGGATCTGTACAAGAGCTTTATACTTTTTCTCACTGTTTTTTCTGCCGCAGGGTTTAGGAAGTGTTTTTCTAGGTGTCTGTGGTGAACTGGCCTGGCATGACTGGAAGCAAACTACCCTAAAGGCAGGCGCTTGATCTCTAGCCCCTGTGATGCTTCTGCTTGTTGGATACCCACCTGATCCCCTGCTTTTTCTTTGAGAAAACCTTTCCCTGCAGGGGTCGGAGCTGGGAGTTGTGCTGGGGTCCCTGCAGCTGTGCTGGGACCAGCAAAGCTGCTTCATCCCTCTTCCCTCCTGGGAAGGAGAAGGTAGCAGTGGGGAATGGGGACTGGGGCTGTGTTCTGCAGAGCTATGGCCATCAGCCCTGACATCGGTCTGTCACCCTTAGGGAGGAGGAGGAGGAAGAGGAGGAGAAGGATAAAGGGGAGGATAAGGAGGTAGTGAAGCTGCTGAGGGCATCAAGGGAGAGGAGGGAGGAGGGGGGATGATCTGTCACCGGAGATTTTCTTTGCCTTTTAATTATGCTCTGCGTTCTCATCAAGGTTGGAGTCACACTCCTAAACCTTGTTTTGTACACCTTTCCCAACCTCCAGATGTTGGGTCAGTGTCCAGCTAATGTTAAAGAATCTGTAAATACAATCAGTGGTTGCTCAAGTTCCCTTTTGGTTCCTCAGGGGATTGCCACATCCATTGGAGCAAAAACATTGAGCAGGACTGCACTGGCTTCCTTTTTGGTGAACACGAGTGCGTTGCCCTCCATGCCGAAACAAGCTGTAGCACACTATAGCACAGAACCGTGCGTATAGTTACTTGGCTCCACATAGCCCATAAGCAAGGAGAGTAAGCCCACTATTCTCATGTGCTTGTGAGCAAGGCCTCAGGAGACAGCCAGAATAGAACTGAAGAATAACACAAGCTGTTGTGATGCTAGATTGGTTAGTTACTCTCCCCTCTCAAAATCCAGCCAGCATAGCCAGGTGCTCCAAGGTGGTGCCCAAGAAGAGGAGGTTTTGGGGGCTTCCACACTTCTTCACTTAATGGAGAACAAAAGCTAAGATTCACTTTTGAAACAATACACAGATACCATCATTTATTAGGTATAATAAGTATAATGAAAAGATTTATGATATTTTTTTTTCCTGAACAGACAACATTACATAAAGAATTGCAAGTCATTTTATGCAAACTGCTTTCTCAACTCCATTTCATTTTCATTTCTGTCCAACTAGGAGACCTTTTCTTAATGTATTTGCAAGTTCTTGTCTATGTATTCCCTGTTGCATATACTCTCCCCATTGGTTTGATACACCTCTCAAGTTTATTGATCAAAGTTTAAAGTCACTCCATAAAAGTGAATGGAGTTGATACCTTTAAAAAAGAAAAAAAAGATTAGGTCCTGTGCCTTTATTAATTTTAGCTACCGAGAGGCTCCACTACAAATTTTTTCTGCCTCTCATTCTTTGCAGTCAAGAACATTTGGTGGGGCACTATTCATAAAGTACAGATAGTTACAAAATTGCGGACGTGTTACAAGCTAACGATCCTCTGTACTAAGATTTCAATGAGACTTCTTTTTCCACATAGCAGAATTACTCATTTTTTCACTTAAGAGGAGAAATGGAGCATTTTAAGTTTAGGATTAACAAGGCAGAAACCAGCAGAGTCTTGAGTACACTTCATTGCTTGCATTGTATCCAGGTTTGCAGCATTGTGGAGTATAAGATACTGAAAGATGTTCTATGATCTGATTTTTCTCTATGAAAGCCTTAGTATGAGATGGTAAGGGGTATTTATGCATTTTACAGTTATGTATGACAGTATACACTTTCCACTTTTAAAGTACTTATGAAGAGTGAAAAAGGGGCCTTTTAACAAATGTTTGGTACCCATATTCATACTGCTCCAGCTCCACTCCTGATGTGTACGTAGTCCGCTGAGGGGAACCATACCTGGGCTAAAGTCCTTCCTAACCCTTCTGTGCTGGATAAAAGAGCTGGACCAGTATAACAGAGCTTTTCAAGGCCATAGATTTTGATACAGCAGATAAAAGAGGCAGATACCCATGAAGAAAGCCACACCAGGAGCCACTTCGAACCAGACCTGCAGGTTGCAGGGGTGGTTTGAAATCCCCTGTGCCTCTGTCCGCTCTGTGCCGGCCCCAGCAATGGCATGTCAGGATTTTTAAGGTTTTACTGAGACTTTCTTACTCTTACAAATATTCAGAAATAAATACTTACATTCCACATGGATGGGTAATAGACAAGATTCTGCCTTTGGTAGGGGGCTTTCTCTTGTCTTTTTCTTACCCTGTCCCTATGGCTGAAGTGAATGAATAAAAAATGGAAGCACACCTATGAAGTGTTGGCCAACTAATCTGCTGCTTTGGCAGTCAGTGGATAAAGATATTTGGCGTCTTGAAAAATGTGCAAAATCTTCAGGTTAAAGTGAGAAGATACATACAAAACGGGATTTTTGTGAGCTGCTTTCCTTCAGGAAGATATATGTTGTTTTGTTTACTGGCTGTTTGAAAAGCTTCTCTGAATTTAATTAGAAATATAAATGCATTTAAGATGCAATGGAATCCACATACACCCTACTCATGGGAATGAATGAGGAAACACAAGGTTTTTTAATGTTTAGACTTTATCTAACCAACCCACATCGGATATGAAGGTCCAAAATAGAGTAGATAACTTTATTGCAGAATGCCAGTACTGTTTTTCTACACGCATTTGAAAAGTTTCCAGCCTTTTCTACTAACATCCAATGATGATATTCTGGAAAACGTAGTTGGTGTGTCAGATATCTCTGGAATACAAACGCATTTTTCCTGGTGTTTATGGGGAAGAGTAGAAATATGTGGGCTTCACATTACCCAAGATCTGATCTTCATAGTTAGGAAGGCAGCAGAAGAAGAATCCCAAGCATATTTCCATAATGGCGGTGGTCCAGCCAAAGCCGTAGGCCCAGCTGAACATATTGATTCCTGTCATTTGAATTTCAGTCGAGAACTTTACTGGATAAATGACCAGGCCCATGATGGAGAACACAGCTGAAGAAACAGGAGGAAACAAAAAATGTTTATTCTAACACCCATCATGTTGCCTGCCTCCATAATACCTGTAGCTGAACCCACCCGTGTTTTAGAGGATTAGAAAATCGATCCACTGCCATGACAGACTTTATATTATTTTTCACTGAGAGTTCAAGTGCACACAGGCAAAGACCTGGGTATAGAATCAGCTGAGGGAGATACCAGTTCTAGTGTGGATATACCTGCACAAGCTAAACTTGACTTCATATACTGCCTTACCAGCGACAAAAAGCAAGCCTCCAATCCCGCGGATGAAGTTGAACCGAAGCGTGTCAATGGCAAATGCTATGATGGCCAGAGCAAAACAGATGACGAGAAGTATAAAGCCGACCAGGTATGTGGCAGCAGCAGCTCTTCCCCAAGCTGGAATCAGAAGGAAGATACATTAGAAAGGAACAAAATAATCCCTTGTGATATTTTTCTCTGGTTTATAATGAAAGGCTAATTCTAAACAAATGTGAAAAAAAAAGGTCGGCTCCCAAGAAGGAAAGCCTGGGAGCTTTCTCTCCTCTTGTAGGTGAACATTTTAGTTCCACAAGAAATCATTCATTAAGTGCAGAATGCATAAAAACACCAGCTTTGACCTCTCATAGAAAATGCAAAGGCACTTGCATGCAAACTTCCTCTTTAGATTTAGCAGTTAAGAACTGAGATAAAATTTACTGTAAAGATGTAAGAATGGACACTCTTCTTCAATAACAAATGTCATTGCCTCAGCAGATGCCATAAAACCAGCAGTATTTTGCATGGACAAGGAGAATTAGACTGTCCCTGAAACTAATTAAATTTTTCCTCTAAGAAAAAGTGTTTCTACAAGCACTATCATTCCAACATGCAAATTTAAAGGTATGGCAATAGTCCATAAATATAAAAATCCAGTGGTTTCTGCCTTTTCAGCCTTTGTTTAGCTCTGTGTCCTAAATGGAGCTAAAGATTTGGAATCTGTTTGGTAGAGAAATTTGACCTCTGCTTTTGATCCAAAGCAGAACCATTTCATTTTGAAAAGCTTGTTCAGGATATTAATACTTTCATTTTCAAATTACATAACTTTATGTTATAACATGTCAGATCTAAGCATATTGTGCTGGCATAACAACTGAAAAAAGGTATTATTTATTCAGTCTTTTAAGTCTTGAGGGGCAACTACTGCTCGAAGGGATCAAAGTGTCTCCTCTTCTGAATGTAAAAAGCCCACTTTGACACTTTTTAAATCATGTATGTAGATGAAGTAGGCAGTTAAAGTCTGCTGGGCATCGACAGACTTCACCCTCTCGCCTACACTATGTGTTTGTAAGGTGTCAGCTTCTAACCAAGTATATACAGCAGCAGTGCCAAAAAATTGTCACAGCCCAAACAACCCTGACAAAAATTATAACTCAATTTAAACGTAGTGCACACTGCCCTGTAGAAGTTCCCTCCGGAACAGAGCAAGTTAAGATTTTTGATACCCAGTAACCTGCCAATTTGTTTGCTTTGAGCATGCAAGTAGTACAATGCAAAGTGTCCTACCTTCTCCCTGGCCAGTGTCAGGTAGGCATGAAAGCCATCGTCCTGTCCCTGGTGAGCGACACCTTGGTGCTCAACCTCTCCTCCCCCAGGCTTCACACCACCTCTGCTATTAGACTAGAAAAATGGATCAGGATTTTCCAGCTCTACATTTCTTCCCATCAACCCATCAAAACCAATTTCCCTTTTTGTTTTCTTTCTACCACCCACCCCATCCCGCTTTATGATCCATGTTCCATTCTAGCTATCGCACCTTATTTTCGGTTTTACATCGTGTCCTTTTTCTTCCTTATGCCAAAAAGTTTCTGTCTGCTTATAGGGCTTTTCAACTCTATTATTTTTCCTGCAAACAGGCAGCTGCCTGAGAAGACTGAAAGGGACAACAAAGATGTGCCCACGTCTCATTTTCTAGCCCAGTATTTTAGCCCAAACTCTTCTCTTGGGGAGTTTACAGGAGGCTCAGAGACAGAGCATGGAATGTGGAGGCGCAGGTGGGAGGGCAGCACCTCGGGCAGAGTATCAAAGCGAACAGGCAGCAAGAGGAATCTCTCATACTGCTACAGCTCAATTTACCCTGTTGAGGACACTCCTGCTCCCAGCCTCTCTGCTGCCCCTCTAAAACAGAAAAAAAGGGGCACCGGGCCATAAGAGAAGTTGCTCAGCAGCAGTGACCTCACTGCTCTTGGACACAAGGGTTATAACTTTGGGCAGAAGGGTGAAATGACAAGGACATCTAGAGCTGATGGTTTTTGTTAGGTGCACAACTGGTTGTGGTTAGGTGCAAAACTCCTGGGCAAAGGGGTGTCCTTTCCCAGAGCAGACTCCGAGCGCAGCTGCCCACCCAGGAATTGCTGAGGCACCATGAGACCCGGGCGTTTCGTCTCACCCGCTGCCACCACCACTGCTGCGGGCAGCAGACAGTCTGCCAAAGCTCAGCCTTGCTTCCCAAGAGCAGCTGATGGCAGAGCACCGTCCCCCGGGGTGGGAGCATCACCTGGGCTGGGGGCTCAGGGGACGGTGCCTGGTGGCTGCAGCCATGTGCGATGGCACCTTGCCCATGCCACTGCCTCCCTCCTCCACCGGGCTCGCCCAGGTGTTTTTCCTGAAGTAGTGTTACAAATGCTGTGACTGTATGAAAGCAGAGTGGGTGCACGCCCAGCCCGCCAGGCATTGGCTATGTGGCAAGAAGAGACATGCTTGTTGCAGGATGCTTACATCTTTCGGAGGCATTGCTTAATCACCTAACAGCCGATTTTGTGACCCTCACTTCTACAAAAGAGAAAAAGAGTTAACTCGACATTGGAAGAAAACCATTACGCAGCTCCGAGTAAGGCACTAGGATTGCATGGAAGAGTCACTACGGGATTTTTTTGAGGAACGGTACGGTACCCTGACTTCATCTGTCCTTTACAAAAAGTAGCAGTTATCAGGAGTCTAAAATCACAGTGTGCAAACACCTTACCCTTTTAGGGTAAAAGGTAGCAAAAGCTTTGTGTAGGAATTACTGCAACTGTTTCTATATGCGAGATGTTTATTTTTCCTTGTACCAGCCAGGAGCACTAGAGTAGCTTAGTGTCTTTACAAATAGAACTAAGATTTAAAATTCCTTTAAAATGCCAGATTTAGAAGAATTAAATTGGTCAGAAAACACTGACAAGAGAGTGGCTAATCCGGTCCCAAATATTTTCTTATCTTCCAAGTTTGTGGGGGTTTTTTGCATAAACATAAAGCAAAAGCATAAATAAATTGTTCTAACTGCAAAGCTTTTTCTTAAAAATGTGAACTCCAGGCCAAAGAATCGTCAGAGGTGCAACACTAACTCAAAGTACATTTGACTGTAGAGAGAGGGCAGTTGAAAGCTGAAAGGATCTAGTCCACCTGTCATCAAATCAAAATTAGAAACAGAGGAAGTAGCAGGTTACAGGATATCAAGCTGAGTCTGTGAAAATATTCAGCAATTTGTGAGATCTGTTTTCTCAGCCCCCAAAAATGTCAGTGATGTTTTGGCTGTTTAAGAGTTAAAATATGTTTGTTAGAAAATAAATGTGTATTTATGCAAGGGTGTCCTTGAATATCAGCAGGATCCTGTAACGCTTGCATGCCAGTCCTATTTCTTCCTTTTTCAGCTCCTCTATCAGCTGAAAGAATGCCCATGAACACTATGGAAGGGTTTGTAGGAAGCTACACACCATGCACTTTTGAAAATGCCTTTTAGCTGGCAATTTTGTCTTAAAACAAGACCTTGCTGCCCCAAACGGGCAAAAGGAACCCATATTTTGATGCTTATCTCAAGCACAGCAAGGAGAGTGCTTTACAGCATCTTGTAAGTCAATCGGCAATGATTTGCCAGAGTCCAGACTACCCGCAGGTGAATGCAGTAATATGTGACTACTGGAAAATGAAAGTGAGCGCCTGCCTTCTAAAACTCCCTGATGTGTGAGAAGACCACTGAGCTAATTTAGAGACCAGAAAGAGCCCTCCCATGGCAGTACAGAGCTCGCTGTAGCTTATGAGCAAGCTAATTAGCTGAGACAGTATACAATAACAACACAGCTTTATTATTCTGCTATTAAAGCTAACTCAGTTTAGGGGCAGCATGACTGCCTCTTGTATTGCACCATCCAAACCCATTCTGAATATCCTATTGCGGACTGCAGCCATAAGGAAGCTGATGGACTTCATTAGAGATCCAGGACTAAGAGTGTCTTCAGTTTCCTGCCTTCCTGATTTTACTCCCTCGTGCATTTTCCAGTTTGCAAAAGTGTAAACACTGTCTGTGCTTCCCACATAAGGAAATAAACTTCCTTGCTCAGCAGTAAGTTGAGCCAAAACTTTGAACCACCAGATCTAGTCTTTCCTTAGCCTGCTGTGTTCCGTGCTCCAAACACTGCCTTCAAAAAGAGCTGTTGTGCCTTGAAATCGCATGTGAAGTCTACTTCCCCCACGACAAATACAAATTTCTGTGTTTCTGGTGTATGTGGTTCAAAACATGGGAGAATATTCACAATGTTGCTCTTGTGTTTTCTCTTGATCTGGTACCCCCAAACCACATGAATTACTGAGTCTCTCTCTTTGGGTGACATTTTCTGAAAGCAACCCCGGAGAGTTGAGAAGTACTTTTCCTGGTCTGATCAATAAGAACAAACTTCTCCAAATTTTCCTCCTGGCTTGAAGCTAAATACACAGCTAGCACTGGAAAGAAAAACAAATGTTTATTGCCAGCTCACAGACACCAATAATTATCTACAGGTTCTTGCTGACTGATTGTTTTAACATATCGGCCACTGCAGTGTATTCTGCAGCAATTTTAGGAAGGATAGTTTTAATTCAAAAGAAACAGGGAGGGGGGCAAAGAAAATGTAACAGACTAATATTTTGCTCTGTTATCCTTCACACCACCAAGGGAAAGAAACACAAACCCTGCAGTTCTAGCTCCACTCTTGCAAAGCAATTCTTACAAGAACTAAAATCGGCCGTGGTGGTGATTCATCTCTGTGTTGTACGTAATGAGAGTGTTTCCAGGCTGAGTTTGCAGAGCTCAACCTGTTTTACATCTCTCTGATTAAAGGGAAAGAGCATTATTTTGGAAACAAGGCTGAACTCACTCAGGTTTCTCAACCTGACTGTCTTCATCAGGGTGTGGTGAACCCTGCAGAGCACATGCTTCGCTTTGAAAAGGAGCTGCTTTGGCAGGGGTTTATCCATTTCATTTTTGTTTGTTCGCCTCAAAAAAGTTTCCGTGTGAAAGTGAGCATGTCTTCAGCAGAACGTGTGTTCTCCTTAGCTTGAATCTTAAGATGGCCCATCAAACTCATTAACCCACATCTCAGTTTATCAGCTGAAGGGTTACGAGCTGTTAGTGTATACGCAAGCCACTCTCATCCAGGACTCTGGATTCCCCGTGTTATCTGTGCAACGCTGCACAGTGCAAACACTAGACAGTGCAACACTGGACACTGGGCAGTGTCTTCTGGAAATCACGACTCTGTAACATGCCAGCTATGGGAAATTTATGGCCTCTTTTTGAAAACAAGTGAACGTTGGAATCTCTGCAAGTAATTGCTGGTTGCATGAGCTGGCATTGAAATACCAGTGTGCATGTGTTCGTATACAGCGAGGTAAATCAGAAACTAATAAAAGCACCTTCTTATGAACAAACTGTATGGGCAGACTGAAAGCTATCGACTGAAAACAATTTCAAAGGAAGGTTATACAAATGAAGAAAATCACATGTTCATCATGGATAATTTATAAGCATGATAAAACGAGGAAAAAATATCAAAGGCATGATCGGATATGTACTATTCTCTGAGCTTCTACATTGCATCTGGATCATTCTTAAAACAACTGCATTCTCTGAATATCTTTCTCATGGGGAGTCAGTACTGGATGTTTTTGTTTCTTTTTTTGTGTGTGAGTGTATATCATTTGGAGCAGAATACAATATTTTTGGTCCTTCTGTTTGTCATCCTTTTTGGTAACTCCATTCTTTTTCCACTAGCATTACTTCTTTAGAATTCATTGGCAGTTAATATGGATTTCTCATTTAATATCATCACATGCAAGCCATTTTTATGTGAGGAGGAACCAGCTTTTAGCTTGCCTCTACTTAAGAGACAGCCATGGAAGCAGAAAATAACCTATTTAGGTTCACACTAAGATAATGTCATTGCAAAAGTTTCTTGGTGATTAGTAGCAGGTCCCATGCCAATGAGAAAGAATTAGGGCTTTAGGACAATTACCACATAATAATGATTTTAAATGACAACAGTAAGGAAAAGAACCTTCATGCATAGGCCATCTATCAGTAAAACGCAGTATATATTAGCAGAAAGTAGTGTCTTGACCATAGCTTAGTGCTAAAGCGATCACTCTGTTTGGCTTGGTGGACTTTAACTATTTTAAAGCAAAATTCTATTAATTCCCCACCTTCACTCACAATCATACACAGGTGAAACCTGCATCCAAGGTTTTATGTACTTCTGCAAACCTCTTCTCTTACTGAGGTAAGCAATTCAACCTAGAAGCCACTCTGACTTGAATTTGAGGGGAGAAGCAGTTACATCTTGAGGGAGTGGTTCAAATTCACCTCATCATAAGCCCAGGCATGTACAAGCTTGACTTAGAAGCTGGCTTCTGCAGATCTTGTATTAATGAGGGCTGCTCCCTGATGCTTACTTAGCGCTAGGGAGGCAGAAGTGGCAGAGGGCGTAGAGCCATCATCAAAGGGAGCACCAAGGGAGTAAGTTAGCTATTAAAAATAATGTGCACACAGTGCCTCAAAATTAAAGGTTTGCTCATGAGAGTCAGGGAGTACCCCTATCACACATTATCTTCAGAAGCAGTTGCATATATTGAGAACATCTCGGGATTAAAAATCAGTCTTATACACTTCAATGCTATAACATTTTTTCCTCCTGTTTTTTCCTATTAATTTTAAATTAAAGCAGGATTGCTTACACTTGCATGTGTATATGGGTGTTGGGAGGGTCAAGTAAACAAAGCAGGTAAGGTACTGATTAATCAGTACATATACCTAAGCTCAGTTAATCAGAGTAGCAAGATGTACCTGCTCCCAAACTAGCCCTGAGTTAAAGATGGGTTAAAATATTTAATGTGAACTAAACAGAATCAATTTCCATGATAATACCGGCTATGAACTAGGGTTTTTAATCAAAACAGCAGAGTGAAACCTTTCCAAAGAGCTCTTTTTAAGTTTTATATTCCCAGGGCCACTTGAGGCTGAAGAACACAGAATTTACATCTCATTTCCATATGCACAAAGTATTGTTCTCACTCTTGATCTGCAGTTTTCATGCTGTGAGCAAACTTTGTTCTGAAACCTTGCTAAAAGTCGCCTTTTGCACTAGGGAGTTTCTCTCTGATAGAGAGCAGCTGTGAATCTGGACCTAATTTTCTGTTAGAAGCAAAATTTTACCATTTGCAAATGAAGAACCCCAATGTATAAGCAGAAATGGTACTTTGTGCTCATAAAATACATAATAAGCTCTATTTACTTTTCTTGTGAATGAAATAGCTTTTACAATGCATCCTGAAAATCTTCATCACTCGCTGCTTATTGCTGATGAGGTTGTTAATGAACTGCCTAGAGACTTCCTACATTTGGGGCCTGATTTGGGCACAGCGTGCATATTCAACATAATAGGTGACATTAGATGTATTCAATTGCAGATTAGTACTTCAGCAGATCTGTGTGTGACCTGAAGTGTTATTTACTGCCAGCAGAAGAAAGCCAGAAACCTCTGGGACATAGGCTACCATCGACACTCCACAAACTACCTTGAGCTCCTGGGAATTTTTGACCGATGAGGGATTTTATAATGGTGCCTGACAAAGAAGCAGCACGGCATTACAATACTCGCTGACTCAATGCATTCAAGGTTGCTCAGAACAATGCAAGCTGTCAGTGGGAAGCGATATGGAAACATGAAAAAACAGTGTTTTGAGAGTTTTGTTTCTTTTCCTGCATAACTCCTTTCCCGCCTAAGTAATCTGACTGTTTAACCCTACAGTGGAATGCAAAATCCATCTTGCAGTCCTTATCACTGTTCAGACTATGGAGAGGTTATTATAGCCCTGCTGTATCAGATTACCTCAATAAGCTAGAGGAAGAGATGAGGTGAAGACAAATGAGAGTTTAGCCACAAGTTTCCACACATTTTCAGCAGAGATGCCTCCTGTGTGTGAGTGGATGGTATCCTCTCAAGGACTTAAGGTCCTGACAATGCCAAGGGTTGAGGATTTTCACAAAGTCCTCAACACCAACAGCTCATATCTCCTGATGGGGAGATAAGAACCCTCCACACGATTGCTCTTTTTCCACCCAATTTAACTGTAATTATTAAAAGGAGGTTGGATAATAAACAGTGGGATGCCATCTGCAATTGCCCTCTGTTGAGTTAATTGCTGAAGAGCATAACTATTATTTAGAAAAGAGTCCGATTAAATGAATCTGCCACTAAACATAAAAAGGACAAACCCTAAAATTACAAGGGAAAGCATGTCAGTGACTGCAGATGAGGAATGAAAATTGCCATGGTAATTAAATGCTCTGGGCTTGATTCCCTTCTCTTACACCTCTTTAGTACCAACAGAGTGTCTCCTGCAAGCTGGGGAAAAAATCAAATTTGTTCTTTCTTTCTTGCATCAGAGTTCCTTAAATATACTGTTGTGATATTTTCATTACCATATGCTTTTAATTGAGCCTATATTTTCTAGCATTCTAAGTTTTGAATAATTGAATATTCTATGTTATTAAGTAACTAATCTTGTAATCTCATTTCTCACTGGTTAGTCCCCGGTAACGTTACACTTTTAGGAGACTGATGACTTAGGAAATTATGTCTCTATACACTGTCATTAAAACTACTGGCAATCACCGTATATAAATATAACTGTTTCATGCTACAATGCAGCAGGAGCAGCAACAAGTTTGAGTTTTCAGTTCACCCTGTGTAAAAAGAGTCAAGGTTCACCCTGTAATCCAGGCAATGCCCCTCTGGGCACAGAGCTGGACCCCATCCTGGGGTCTCCCACAGTCTTCCTTGGACTGGTCAGAAACGTCCCCAGCCTTTGTTTCCCAGCCACAAGGACGCTTTTCCAAAGCTACTTGAATTTTACCAGATTCTGAAAGCCTTTCGGTGCAGAACCTTGACTTCAGGGAAAGTCTGCAACAAATGCTCTGTGACTTGAGCGGGTCCCTGCTTCAAAAGCACAGTTGTTTCCTTTGTTTCTATTCCTACCTGCAGACACCCTGGGATGCCAAAGAGCCGCCGGGACAACCTGCTTCTCCTCCCAGGCCCTGCTGAGAGGGGCTGTCTCCCAGCCCATTCCTCTGGAAATATCCCCATGTCACTCTGCTCAGGGCACTTGCTTCAGCTTGGGGCAAGTGAGGGCTTCCTCACCTCTGGGATTAGGTGCCGGCTGTCAGATGTGATGGGAATGTGGGGGAAGGCAAAACAGTTTTACGTAGGCGGGGTGGCAACTGGGAAACTTGGTGTCTGGTCTGCCCTGTGCCTCAGGTGTGATGAGTCAGTGGTCTGCTGGAGATGTCAGTTTTCCAGAGAGAGAGCCATGGGGCCAGCAGTGCAAGGCCAGTGGTAGGTGTAGTACCAAGAAGGGTCCTTTGCTGCTCAGAGACTGCTCCCAGCCACACCATGTACCTCGCTGTTATATCATTAGCTGGGGATTTTTAGCAAATTATTTCCGTTTTGTTATTCCTCCAGAATCATAAATGGTGCTTCATCATGGCAAAAGATTCCTTGGACTCAAGAGCCTGATACAGGCAAATTTGCCTGGAAGACAAGATGCAGGAAGGTTTCCTTTCCAGATGGCAAAATCATTCATCCCTCCACTAATCTCCAGAGCCACTAAACCCTCCACAAATCCTACGAAAAGGATGTAATTGAATCGTATGATGTGAAAATAACTGAAGATCTGGATTCCAGATTTCCACATTTGTCACGTGGAAATGCCTTTTCCTGATTTTTTTAACCCAAGATCTCTGTTTTCACCATGCAAATGAGCTGACCACTTCAACTTAAATTTAGAGCTTTAAGCTTGCAGTTATTTTGATGGCAGCATCTGCACGTGGAAGACCTGCAGGGCTGGGTGGAACATAAGATGGGACAAGTGTAGCCATCAGTTTTTCATCCTATTGTGCATCACATTGGGACTAATAAAATAAAATCAGTTAGTTTCCCGCAACCAAACACACACATGTTTAAACATCTTCAAAGCCTGCAGTGGAATAAATTACACACTGAAAAAGTGTCTCAGGTCTGCAAGACACACCTTGTTCAAGAGAGGTTATACAGCCAAAAATCAAGAAAAACAAAGGAGTGCCGTGCCAGCTTCATGAAGCAATTTAGCCTCTGCATTTTCTTTGCAAGCTCAGCCATGTCCCAGCCAGATACCTTCCATACTGTGCTCATTATCTATTAAAAAAGCCTTTTCCTCTGTCCTTGTAAAGGTTCAAGCATGTTATAAGCTTGAGACCTTTATTTGTTCCAAGTGCCAGAATGTTGCAGAGCTACAGTTTGTGTCTCTCAGTCCCTCATCCTTAACTCCATACATTTCTAGGAAGTGTCCTAGTGCACTAAATATTTTTTTCCTAGAAAGATCAATTTATTTGAGCTAAATATGCTTGAAAAGACTTCTGATAAAGTCTAGATGAGTGTCATATGGTTAAAGCAGAAGGTCTGAACTCTTGAAGAAGATGAGTGTACAAACTCTTCATATTTTCACTTTCCACAGAGTTCATAAACTTTGCAAAAGGCCAAGGGTGTGCAGATGCTTTCACAGAAGAAAACTGCACCAGTAGAATTCCTATACCGGCTTTCCAAAAAAAAAAAAAAATTGTCTTCCCTGTGAAGTTTTAATTCTGCCTGTTTTAGCAACTATTCAGAGACTCCAAACTCCACTCGTGAAACCAATGAAATATTCAACCTTCTTCCCTTCCAATATGATTGACCTCAATGATGTTTGGTTTTTGTCTTCTGCCTGTGTATATACATATGTTAAGCCAAACAGCAGAGATTCATGAGGAATTACAAACGTTGCAGGTGGAGAATTTTATTTCAATTTGCACATTATATTGAACAACTTGCAAGAATGTTACAATTATATCTAATTATGATAGGATGAAGATGTCTGCAGTGGATGAAGATAGTTACGCTGTCCAAGTCATGTTGAGAATATTTGCTGGCAGCTGCTGGGGTACACATGCCTATCACGTATGTCAGTGAAACCATCCCCCCAGGAAGACCAGATTTCAGAACCTACCCAGCCTGTGGCAGATTAAGTAGGGAAGCTGAGAGTAAAGCCCAGAGGAAAGGAGATGGGAACTGTGGAATAGAGGGGGCAAGAGAGAGTTCATCTCAGGAAAGATGTAAAACACTTCTGTCCTTTCTGTTTACATGACATCTTTTGTCTCTGTACTTGGGAAGGTGTGTAATTACACTTTGTTTATCCAGCACCATGTTTACCTTGGCACAATACAAAGTTAAACATCCCAGAGAACACGATGCTGAATGCTTCTTTTCTATGACCTTTCTGGGGCAGTGTGGATAAATGTAATCCCAGAATTATTAAAACCCTATGTTTCAGCACTGAGGCGCAATGCAAGACCTGGATGCTTGCAAGTGAGATGCTGTCTCATGGCCTGGTCTTTTGGGTGGAATCCAAGACCAGCATCAGGCACCTGCACCCTGCGTGAGGAAAGGCAGGAGCCTCAGAAGGAAAATCCCAACCCCACACCAACTAAGCAAGGACAGAATGATAAGAAAACCGGAGGACAGGATTGGATCTGAACACTTCCCACCTCTGGAGACAAGGTGTCTGAAGGAAGGGCCTGGAAAGGATCAGGACGGGGACATGAGTTTGCATCTTTAACGGTCAGGTCTACAGCCCCCTTATGAGTTAGGGGTAACCCATCACTGCAATGCCTGAGATCTACATTGTAATGGCATAATATTGCAAAGGCAGAAGCCTGGCAACGTAATCCACTGTCACTTCACCTAAGGACACATTTTTTACGTACAGGCTTTACGTATTCTCCCATTGGTTAGATGACTCCATTGTCCCAGACATAATTTCCTTTTCCACTTGGAAATTTTGTCCAGGAGGATTTTGAGGATTTGCTTAGGTTTTCTGGGTATTTAGTAAGCTTGAAGAGGTCAAATGACAGATGCATGCTCATTGAGAGCATAATGCAGACATGCAGCACATGAACAGTGTTTCTAATGCATTCAGAAGCATCAGCTGACTCTCCAATGTATGCGCTGGAGAATATTCTGCATGTGTACACTAAGTCCAACATTTCTGCGTTAGAAGTGCTGGGCCTATTGTGGATGTGATTCACAGTAACCCCAGACATTGCAGGATAGTCCACATAGGGGATGACATCCCTGGTTTGTCTGTAGATGCTGTACAGTGGGAAACTGTGCATCCAACTGCAGAATTTAAGCATGTAAGAGTGAGGCAGGATAAGGAAGGAAGTGAAATACCAAACACCATGTAGGAACTGGAAGTAAGGTGAAACTTCTCTTGTATTACCAAGAGAAGCAAGGTAAAACTTCTTAGTATTTTCTGTCCAGTTGAAGCTGGACACAGATAGGGCCTAACCTGAAGATCAGGAGGAGGGCTCACTTTTCATGGGAACTCAGGACTGAGAAGCCCTTTGCTGAGCACCATGGTCTCTCTCCTGCTCTCCAGTGCCATGTACCAGAGGCTAATTTGCTGGCTTGATCTCTGCCCAGCCACACAGCTGATGCAGGAACTCTCAGAGCAGGACTGGGCATGATGCTGAATGGAACTAGACTTGTCCTGGAGCCCTACACTCACAGAGGCCTGCTGCAATTAACTCGTCACAGCTGAGTTTTGTGAATAGAAGGAAGAGTTTGACTGTAGATGATAAACTTGCAGGAACAATTTTGAAAAGCTGTAATAAATGATCCCTGAGATTGCTTCTGCAAGTGTTTTTACACTCATTTTCAACAAGAGCGCCTGAGATTCTGAGCCTTAGAGAAAATGTTCTTCCTTTTGATTTGAGTTAGCATAAATTGTAAGAACATTTGAACTTTCCTCCTGGCTCAGACTAACAGCCCGTCACTCACAATAACTTGTTTCAGACTGTGGCCAATAGCAGATATGTAGAAAAAAAAAAAGAAAAAAGGAAAAAAGAAACAGGGCCCATCTAGAGTGATCCTTCTCTTGGTCTATTCTCCCAGACTCAGTGGTTTACATCTTTTCAAGCTGAAGGTTGCACCTGGGTCAACATGTTTAATAGCATACTTAACCAAAACTCAGTACAAACAAGAAATACTTTCATCTTTTAAAGCTTTCTTTCATAATCACAAGGAGACTCTCACACGACCCACCTACCGGAGCAGTTTCAGGGCAGCATTCTGCAGCCTGACACTCCCTGGGAATATCTTCCTACCATCTTACATTTTTACCTCCCCATTTCTTGCTGGCACTCAGGACTGGCTTCCCACAGTAACGCCAGGCTTACCCATACAACTCGCTATTTGGACGTTTGATCAGCAGTAGCTGCTAAGTTTTGAAAAGCAGTGATTAGTGGGAGAGGTTACTTGCTTCTTCTAAGAGAGGAAGAAAACCTTAAGTGCTGTAATAGTTCTGCACTGGTACATTACCGTGTGTGGTTTTTTGTACTATGCAACCCACCATCTAAAGCAACCAGGTTTCTTTTTGCACAAGGGTGAGGGCATTTTTCTTCTTCATCCTGTTAGTCAAAAGCCTTGGTGTGTTTCAGTGATAGTCCCTATTGCCCATAACTTCATATATCTGGTGCCAGATACTAGGCAATACGGTTAGGAGAGCTGAGGGAAGATGAGCTCGGAGATGTGACCCACCGCTTCAGAGACTGCTCCCCACCACCCTTGCAGGCACTTACCGTAACCCATGAGGGACTCGCAGGTCCATTGCCCACCCTGCCCAGGCCTCGTGCAGCTCTCCCATAACGACGCTTGGTGCACGTAGGGCAAGGTCTGTGACTCCAGCCAGCCTCTGCCCGCCAGTGCAATGATACCAAAGATGACGCCTATGCCCAGGAGCAGGGGTAGGATCCATCTGCACCGCGTGTAGTCAAGGCCGTACTTCACCATCTTCCAGGGCAGGGGGAGGCTGGTGGGATGAGGATGGCCGTCTCTGCCACGGACTCAGCAACAAAAGCAACGGGTGCTTCTGCAAAACTCCTGGAAAGTGAGCGCCGGTACCTACAAGCGCGTGTGCAGATGTCTGAGAAAAGCTTTTTAATCAGGGGAGACACGGCAGGGAGGGAGGGAGGGAAGGATGGAGGAAGGGAGCTCCACCTAGATTCAGATGAGTAAGAGCTGCCAGTGAGCAATAACCAGTTGAGCTGGGGAGAAGCTTCGAGGCTGGGTTTATCTGTGGGATCCTCTCTGTCCTGCTGACTAGGTAACAAATTGGGTGCTCTTTACGCTCGGCATTTAACGCTTTCCTTCCTGACACTCCCCACCAGCAGGAGGATCTCACAGCTGTGTTTACACCTTTCTGTCTCCTAAGGGATTTGCATTACTGGAGGTGAATACAGGAGACAAGCCAGGGAACTATTTGCATTAAAGGGTGGTTGCTTCTGAAACTTGCCACCTGCAGGCTGAAAGCTGCTTTTCTTGGTCTCCATTTAAAAATAAAATGATACCTTATTTTTTACAAATAATAATAAAAAAATTCCTCTAGCTGCCATAAAGTTAAGACAATAAAGAACATGTGACTCCCCTTTTTGAGGCATAGCTGCAGGGGAAAACAGACAACAAGGTTTACCATTAAAAACATAGTATGGTCTGGGTACAGCCTTAGCGGGAGAACAAAAACTGAGCTTTGATTTGAGTGTGCCTTACGAACACCCCCTGCGCGTGGCCCTGGCTGTACGACGTGGGCTGCCCGGGCCCTGCCAGAGCCTGCCCGCAGCGTGCTGTGAGTGCCACGCAGCGAGGAGCCATCATCTCGCCCTGCCCCGAGAGGACACCCAAGCCAAGTGCGGGCAGAGGTTTCTGCACGTCGGCTCAGAAGCGATATAACCACGTTTGTAGCACTCCCCCTTTGAACTGAGGTGTGCTACAACCTCGTGTTTTCGGTAGGACTCAGACATGTTTACATCTGGAAGCAGCTGCGCCCCTCGCAGATTGAAGCTGATTTCTGTGAAACATGGTTAAGCAGAGAGGATGCAAAGTACCCTTTGCTGCCATGGTGGATTTTGTCAGAGGGGTCTACATCCAAGTACAGACCTCATTTACTCACAGGGGTACGCCACTATATTGCAGCTTTCACAGTGAAATGTGACATCCGTACTGAACTGCAGACTCCACAGTATTTTGCTGAATTAATATTCACAAATCAATAATGGACTAAATAAAATAAATTAATAATTTACGTTGAATTTATACGCAGTACAGGGGAGTGCATGAAGAGGCGCTGAGCTTGCACAGACCCACACTGGAACATCCACAGCAATGAGCTGCAGCACCGTGAAGAGGTAGTAGTTCCATCATGAAAGCAATTTGAACAGGTTAATGTGACACTGTGCCTTATCTCTAATGAGAAATAGCTTATTAGCTTTGTGGTAGATTAGCAGCGGTGTGGCTGCTTTCTTTGCCTTTCATTCTGCAGCCGATGCAATTCTGGCTAGCAGAAGCATCCTGCCAGAGGCTCCCCCGTGGTACGGACACAGCTCAATGTCCCTGTGGTTGTGAGAGGTCCATCAGGGGCGTTCAACAAGTCTCTGTTAGAGCAGGAGACATTCTTACAGATTTGGCCTTTGAATTTGAATGCCACTTAAAGCAAAAACCAACTGTGAAGACACCTCAGCTGTTGTTTTGGGTTGGAAGTAAGGGACAACCTTAAGTGTTTTTTGTAAAGGACACTTTAGGAAACTGCCATTTCCTTACAATATTATATATCTTCCCTTGTAGTCCACATTTGTACTATCCACAAATTCAGTTATCATTAACCTAAATAGAATGTTTAAAATGCCATTTACCAGTTCTATACCACTGCAATATATCATTTTTTATGTGTGTTTTTTTAAAACAACTATCATTTGAAGCTCACCCTCAGTGCAATATGCTGGTACCTGCAAGCTGTCCAGGTCTGTTTACATGTGTTCTTCCTGTTGCCACAGCTGAGGTAGAAATGGGCACAATAAACTTCAAAGGACGTAGAGAATACAGATTTAGATTTGGATATTAAATGGTTTTGAAAAGATAGCTTCAGAAACACTCGTGCATGTGGCAGTAGACTGTAGCTGAGTCCTCACTCAGCTGTCTATATCCAGTCTCTTGCCAGGTTTCAATCCATCAAGAATAGCTACAGTTTTCTAAAAACTCAGCCTTTTTTATTTTTTTCTCAGAGAAAATAGCCAAATCAAGTTAAAGCAATTTTGTAGCTGAAATCCAGTATGAAGTCAGGCATTGTCAGGTGTTTGAGAGCCAGTGTTTGTCGAAGAATAAAATCCTCTCTCCCCCCTGCTTTTTGAATGCTCAGCCATGTGTCAGGCAGACATATATGACCGAAGGATTTGTCATCAGTTTTTGGACAAATGCATATTGTCACAAGCGTTAGCATTTGTAAGATGATACCACAGAACATATTTATCACTCTGTGAAAGAAAGATGAGTAGCGTTCAGTCACCACAGGTGTTTCTGCATCTTGCCTATCTTTGTCATCCTTAAGTAACTTAAAACTACAAGCAATCGCCACATGCAATACAAGGGTAATTTGTGATATCTGGAATAACAGACGTAGATGTATTCAAAGGTGACAAAATGAAGTATCTTGTGTAATTCTGATACTCCTATGGTGAACAGGGAAAAATGAAAACTTCCGTTAAGGAGGCTGTGATTTGAAGTGATGACTTGTGCACAACGTGCTTTGTATTTTGCAGCATATGATCTGGGTGTTTATGTGAAAGCAAATGCTTTCTCCTTTCCACTATCTGTGGATGGCACATTTTCATCCACCTTTAGCCCGTCGACCTAGTCAGCTGATCTATATGAATGACTGGATTGACATGGGCTGACCGGCTGTGGTGCATGTTCATGACTTTTGCAGCAAGTGCATTTTCATTTTCTAATATTTGCACCACTTACAAACAAGAAGTCCTCAGAATTGGGTTTTTAAAAGTTTTGCTGAGGTTATTTTTTGACCCGTTCTCTTGTGCACTATCTTACATCTAACAAGTCATTCTGAGCAATTGAGAAGTCTTTTTTGTGTAAGCCATCATAAATTTTACGACTATTATTATTATTATTATTATTATTATTATTAATCTATTTACAACCATGGGTCCTTTTTTTTCTGATGATGTCAATCTGCCATTTCCCTTTGGAGAGGCCTGCACCTTGCCTTGCAACTGGAATATTGCACGGCAGGTGTTGTTATAATTACAGCCTATAGAGTGATGCAACTCAGTCAGCCAAATCCTACTCTGGCTAAATTGCATCTTCTGTTTCCTCTCTGTACCCTGCATCACCTGGGCACCGAGGCAATAGTGTTCTCAATATGACTAATATTTATTCCATAGTAAGCACATGTAGAAAAGTAACTTTAGACACCAGAAGTTTTGACAGGGTAATCCAAGCTGCAATTCCTTTACGTTAATTAGCAGGATACTGGAAATGTATTTCGAACAGGACCTGACTTTACTTCATTGTAAAATAAGAACTCCATCCTAAAAAACCAAAACCAGTTGAGATCTTGTAGTTTCCCATGCACTGAGCCTTTCTGAGGAACTCCTCCATGGTGGCTGGACACAGACTCATCCGTGACGTTTGTGGTGACCTGGGAGTGGCTGGTGCACAGTCCTGCTGCCATGTGTCTGGGAAAGCCTTCCTCTAGCTGCCTCACGCAGCGCAGGAAATCTCTGCAGAAGTTTGAGACCTCCTCTGTTTGCTGGCCGCTGACCATAGAGGAAAATTTCCACGGGGTCTTGTTAAGATTTTTAGCAAGAGCCATCTAGGACCAGCTTGCTGTCGGACCTCCAGAGCCTGCCCCATGAGCAGCACTCACTGGCTTCCTGTACTAGGAAAACACAAAATTAGGAAAACACAAAAGTCTCCGTGTGCCTGAGCACAGATTTCGTTTTCAGCTAATTTTCGCTAAATGACACGGTTTCTTCAGGGTGGGTTCTGTACTGGAACAAGGTTTAATCCTCAGTAATTTCTTGACGATGTTCTGCAGAAGTGTGATGAGTTCAGCCTACCCCCCCCTCCCCCTGACAAACAGCTGAAATCAAGGGTGTCCTGTAAACCCACCAGGCAGCTAGCAGCTGAGATGGCTTCTGACCATTTGTAACTGTTGCGGGGGTCCGTCTCTTCCTCAGGCACCTGTCAGGAGCACAAGCTCTCTGGTGGGCACGCATGAAGCATACGGGGTTTTTATGAAATTCTGTGTAAGCAGTGAGAGTGGTACAGCGCAGCCCTGTTCTACATACAGCATAATTTTACTTAAACTACTTGCTCTGGGCCCCACAACTGCTCTGTGGCATAGCTAGGCTAACTAGGTAGTTGTCCTATCATAGTGGATCGTAACAGTAACTGCTTGTAAAACATACAGCTCAGCTGCCTTAGGAGAGGAATAAAATCAGCCTTACATAGGTAATTCCCAGGTGCCACACCTCTGCTACTTACATTTCTCTGTCAAAGAAATGGCTTTCATTTACTGTGCCTTATGGGTCAGTTGGGAACAGCAGCAACTACTTCTTTAAGCACTTTGAGATTTACAGATAAAAGACATGCATGCCAAGCATATCTTTAAGAGTTTCAGCCACGAATTTTCACTTTGAGATTCTGCAGCTGACAGTAGGGTTTTGCTGAAATCAAAAAGATTATATGGAAATGACCTCTTCGGTTTTAAATGTTTGATATGGAATTGATTTGGGAAGTGTGCTGAAATGAAAATGGTGGTCTCCTATCTACATTGTCAACTTTTCCTATTGTCTTGATACAAAATGCCAATTATGATTTTCCCGAGTTTTGTTCTGCAAGTTGTTTTGTCTTTCTATTACAAATTGGAATAGAAATTAATTTTCAAGTATCACGATTCATCTAAATTCCTTTTTCACAAAAAGTTCTGCTTAGTTCTTGTCCTGTGGGACTGCTAACACAAAGAGAGCTTAAAAATAGGCTATTTAATGAAAAGAGACCGTAATGGCCACAATTATATGCCCCAATTATATGCCTCCATATGTATTCAAGACTGTGACAGTCAACTAAGGTACTTTAATCCGTGATCATTTCCCAGGGCAGCACACTGGAGGACAGGAGTTAGCCAGCTTTTAGGCTCACAGTTTCACGTGAGTGCTCACTCCAAACCTTTCTGGGCTCTCTCAAACTCAGTGAACACTGATTTCCAATGTGTCCCCTTGCCACTTAGCAATTTTTAATACTGATAAAATATTCTGTATTCATTATGATCTCTGTGGGAAACAGTGTGTGTTGCCCACAATCCCATAAATAATAAATACCAATTCTTCTAGTAAATATTATCCAATCCTAGCAAAGACGAACCCATGAGGAGTATCATTCATGGAAACATGTATATGTATTATTTATATTATACAATGCATATTGCTTATCATACATTATTAGTTTTATTACAGCTATATTATTTATAGTATAAAGGTCTAGATATGCCTGCGTGTTTTCCACTACAGTCTTTATTATAAGTAAAGCCTTATTAAATTTAGGTACTCAAAAATCACAATAAAAATTACCCTTTGGATTATTCCGACAACTCCCAAGTAATTTAAATATACTTTTATAGAGGCAAAATTTGAGGGCATTGGCTTTTTGCCTGGAATTTCTGGACGTCAAGCTCCATAGCTGGAGTAGCTTGGCCCACACCTTTGCAGGCCAGGAAACCCCAGACAAAAGTCTGCTTACCGTACCAGCGCAGACCTGCGCAGCGGATGCATCGAACCTGTCTTGTGAGCACGCTGCACATGCACGGCAAAAGCAACGCATTCTTGGTCAATGGGATCTAGACACCCGTGCAGTAACGCTGACGTATCCCAGCTGCTGTGAACTCATTGCACATGGATTTCCCAGCTTCTGTACAGACAGCTGTTACAGGAATCGCATTCAGAAACTCAGCATCCCTATTTTTGGCAAACATATCCTCCACATTTGATTACAATTTATTCTGACTGTGAGTATCATCTCCCAAGTTCATTTTAAAATCTGGGCAGCTTCACCTACTAGCACTGAAAACCCTGTTTTTTCAGGGTGCTCTTCGATATTGCCAGCAACCTCCACTCCTCTGCATTGTGGGGCCAGTACCTCAGCTCTCTCGGCTGTTGTGAATCTCCTAAAGCATGCTGGTTTCCATTGATGTATGTGCTTCGTTCATTGTTAGTTCAAAAGTGCTTAATGATCTCGGCAACTCTTTTTCTGTGTGTGTAAAGGTAGCCTTTCCTTTTAGTACGTGGGTGGTTTTGTTTCTATAGTGCTTGTCACCACACCAACCCTCCTCCCCAACAAACAATTACCCTGAATGATCTGTTACTACACTGTCTTGATTTATATATGTACTCTAGGTCCAAGGGTCTTTAGATGCAGGATGTAAAGGTCAGGTGAATTCTTCTTAAGAATTCTACCTTGCCAAGGAATTGTCGAAAAAGTGAGTCACTAGTTACATCACCTAAAAATACAAAATCCCAGCGGGGTGTGGCAGCTGGGTCCCATATCCATGAGATTTAATCATTAATCATCCCATTCAGGTCATTTAGCCTTCCCTAGCACCCAGTCAAACATGGTTTTGATTGCTCATAACTCCCCCTGAGACGAGAGCCAAGTGTGCTCGGATTCTCCCAACCTGCTCTCTCCCCTCCAGGGCTGGGTTAGATGGAGCCACCCTGCAGCCTGAAGCTCACAAGAGTTGTTCAGGGGATTGTAGTGAGCACAGAATTAGGCTGCAGCTGAATACAAACTGGTAGGTAAACAAGAATACAAATGTTCCTCATGTCAAAAAAACAGGCATTATACAAACCCTCCAATTATCTTCAAAGCATTTAGGAAAATCTAAAAGGAACAAAAATATTTTCCCTACTTGTGTATACAAAATCAAGAGTAATTCAAGGGGTGGGGGTGGGGTGAAAAACAAATAAAAATTAAAAAAAAAAAAATCCCAAAAAAGCAAGCCACCAGAAACCAGGGTGATAAATACATTTTAAAAGTAAGACATTTAAGGAAGAGGACAGCTAAAAAAAAATCAGGATAACGGTGAACCCGACTTTCCAGAAATCTGAAGCCACAGGCTGTTTTAAGACACCAGTGGCTGACAGATTTGCTTTCTGCACAAACTCAGAGGGAGAAAGAGTTGCTCAGGATATAGAGTGCCACGAGCACAGGGCTATATGTAAGCCATGAATAATCCGATGTTAGAAATGGGAAGGTTTCTAAATCATGGGAGAAGTGCAGTCTTCCACTGAAAATAGCAGGTGAGTACTTCATCCTTTTCTCCATATTTAAAGTTCTTGATCGGTATATGAAAGCTATTTAGCACAGTTTTGATAAAAAAAGAACAGGCTTCTCACATCCGAGACCTCCTGTAGATCATAATGTTCTTAAAATGTTTAGGGTTCCCCCTCAAGTTGTGATGCATTTAAGAGGTTTTGGCTTAGCGAAGAGCTTCCTATGGCTGGCACTTGTGATGAAAGCACACAGCCGTGTTTTGCAGTGTATACCCAAGCTTATTTGACTGGAAAATGAAGTTGTTGCCTCCCAGACGTATGAGGTCTTTAACTTCACTTTATTAACCCAACACTTCATGGATCCTGACTTTCGCGTTGAGAAGCAAAGTAAAGAATGGTTACTTGCTTGAGTTTATGAAATTAATCCGTGAACCACAAACACCAAGTTTCTACAACCGTCAGTTAAAACAGTTTTAATTAAGCCACCACATTTGAAAGGAGTGCCACATACATTAGTATCACTTGAGAGTAATTAACGACTGTTTGCAATAGCTTTCTCCCGAACATCTTAATTGTGTAACATGCTGGTTATGCTTCCACCCCTCCCAGTATATTCAGAGCCAAGTTTATTTTACAGTTGTGCTTTTTTGAGAAGTTATGACAATGCTTAGTAAAAAAAAAAAAAAACAACATACAAAAGACTTAAGTTATAGTAAACCCTATTACCAAACCATCTTCCCTTTCATTAGGAAGGGTGTCCGTTTTCTTACATCTTTTCTCCTTCTCAGCTTTAGCTGTGCAAGGGTTTTCCAGACTTGGGATTCTCTGTTGTGTTTTGAATTCACAAGAAAGTTAGGTACTATCATTACTCATGATACAGATAAGTCTACACAGTATTCCCCGCCAGCCAGTAGTGTACAGAAAAGAGAAGACAAAAAAAAAAAAAAAAGATTGTCTTCTTCAGCAAGAATCATAAATACAGTTGATTGTATATGGCACGACTGAGTTTGTAACACAGTTCTGAAGTCTGCAGATGTTTGTGCTCTGTAAAGTTATAAAATACAGGCCTGGAAGGGACCTTCAGAAGTCACCTGGCTTTTCCAAAACAGGATCACATGCAATATACAGAATTACCAAATTAAAAAAGATGTTATAAAACAGAAAGCTATACAATATATAATACAAGAAATATTGAGCATTGAAAAAACTTAGTTCTAAAGGACTTTACCTTTACAGTACACTGGTTAGTGCTTTATATGTTCGATTTTGTATATGTGCATGAACACATACACCCACTCTCCTAAGTACTGGGTTCACAACAGTAAGAAGTAAGTCCCCAGCTGCTCATTATGGAGTAATGCATAGTATTTGCTTTCCACCCTGCCTGTACCCTGCTCTGAAACCTGTCTCTGCTAGAGTTACTTCCCCCATAGCTGGAAGAAGAGCTCCACAAATGAGCCTCTTCCTTCTTCCCCAGCTGAAGAAAGCTCTGACAAAGATTATATACCATAATTAAATCTGCTGTAAGCTGCTGCAGGTCCATGACCAACACAGACATGGCTCTGCCTCACTGGAATACTTATTTGGAATTGCTGGCTCCAGAAATACTAGCTAGGAGCCGGCCAGAATACTCCCTGAGACAGGTGTCTGTATGAAGTTTGCATACATAAATTGCTCACAGAACTGCTTTTCTATTTTTACCTGTTATTCCTAGTGACTCACAAAGCATCCCCAAGTTTACTAAACTTTGCAGTGTGCTTTAGAAACTTTTGGAGCTTTTCAACACCTTATGCTAAGATTTCCCTCCAAAGCACGGCTGATAATTAAAACACCGCAGTTTTAAAAAGGTAGACATAAAGACCAGTGTATGTTTCTACTCAAAGGTATTTTCTAAATCAGCATCCCTCAAATACCATGTAAAAATGTATGTAGTTTAACATCTGAAAGTTTGTTGATTCTCTCTGTGACAATGTATATTAAATTATATGTGGCTCCATCACAAGTCCTGCAGTGGCCACAAAAACACCAGTAAGTGTTACGTTAGCCACTGTTATACAAACCAGCTCCATGCGTTAGAGGAGATCTCCATTCACCAGCACCAATTGGTGAAAAATAAATTTTAATTTTATTTTCCCCTTAATTTAAATAGTCAACGACAGTCCAGTAACAGGAATGAGAAGAGATTCCTAGGCAGCAGGTGACTGAGATAGTCTCAGGGAAGTTCCTTCCTTGGGACTGACTTTGGTGGAAGAAAAAGCATTCTCTGGAAGGTTGTTTTTTTTTTCTAGTTCCATTTAAGGCAATTTGGTCAGAAGTGAAAACAAAATAACTTGCAGGTCCCTCTGAGTTGTTTAAAATCTCTCCTCTTCCTTTCTACACTTGAAACACTACATCTTTATTCATAAGCAAATGTTTGAATAAAATAAGGATGACTCAATCAGTTGGGAGGGGAAGGAGCAAGTAAACCACCCAAACAGAATCGACATGAGGATACGTAAATAATACTTTAGGTAAAAGCTGTTTGCTTAAAGATGCCAATGTTTTTACTGATTTATTGCCAGGGCTAGTAAGAAATACTCTGGAGAAATAAGGTGGGTTTTTCCAGACTCCTATAACCACACCAAATTTACACCAGAGGTGCTCCTCTGTTATTTTGACAGTTGACTGTACTTGGATTTAATCTTTCAATTTAAGTATGGTGCTCTCTCTGGGGAGGAGTAGTAATAGGTAGGCTTGATGTTTCCCAGGACTTCATCTTCCCAGTTGGGGAGGCAGCAGAAGAAGAAAGCACAACCTATTACAACAACAGTGCTGGCCCAACCAAAGCCATAGGCCCAGCTGAACATATTATCTCCCACCAGTGGAATATCTTCTGTGAATTTGACTGGGTAGATGACCAAGCCTATGATCTGGAATGCAGCTAGAGAGAGAGAGAGAAAGAAAGAGAGAAAAACAGGAGTAAATGACAATGAATGTATTACATTTCCCACTAAAAAAAAGGTACCTGGAGATAACTGCATATCCTTTTAAGATATGTAAAACTAGTTTCCGTCCTACAATCAAATCTGCATTCTTACAGAGGTACATGACTTCTGGCCAAGGCAGATCCCCACGCCTATCTGGCTGCGGCAGCTACGGTTGACGTTGCTAAGGCACATACCTGCATGCCATGACCAGCCCTGTCCTACAGCCAGGCACCGTGATCCCTGCAGAGCCAGTTACCTCCCACTTGTACCACAGCCCCATTGCTCCTCCTGCCCTCGGGAAGGTGGGAAGCACCCAGGGCTCTCAGCTCCTATGTCTTAGCATGTGACACGCAGGGTCAAAGGTGTTGGTTGCCCCTGTACACTGCTTCTGAGAAAGTGCTAACTGACAAAGGCACTGGAGCTTCCCTAAGCATTATTCTCTCAGAGCGTAAATCAACCTTCCCTTGTTCCCCATGAAAATGAGTCATAAACCAGACAAAGACAGCTTATTTCATAAGGGAGGCTCCATCTAGCATGTTTTTCTGCTGATGCTAGTTTTACATCTGAAATAACCTTGTCTTTGTGCCAAGCCTTACCAACAACAAAGAGCAAGCCTCCAATTCCTCGCACAAAGTTGAAGCGGAGTATCTCGATCGAGAATGCGATGACTGCGAGGGCGAAACAGATGACCAGGATCACAAAGCCAACGAGGTACGTGGCAGCTGCTGCTCTCCCCCATCCTTGAAGAGAAAACAAGAAAGATGTTACACACAGGAGCGCACTGAACTGTAGGTCACTGCAGGTCTTTGGTTTCCTTTAATCATTTTTTGTTGAAATCCTTTACCGCAAGAAGCATGCCCTATGTCAAAGCAATGCTGGGTGTCTCCAAAGCGCACAGCTGCAGAGCAGAGAGGCACCATCATTGGCAGAGCAGCACAGAACTCCCTGCCCACTAACTTGTCCTGCTGAAGAGAGGGATATAGTGCAGCATGGTAATGAAGATAACACCTCCAAACTCCGTATCTGTAAGAGACCCACAGACATCTAAGCAGATAGGGCACACAACCTCTGGGAATGTACTTTATTGTTATCGTTCCTGTTTGACATGCAAGTTTACAAAACCACTTCCATGCACGGGGAAGTACGAGAGCAGACAAGAGAGTACCACCACAGGAGATAGCTGCTGAGAAGTAATAGTGCTATCAGCATTCAGCTTCTTGCCTGTTTGTTTATGACAAGAATAAAGTATGTGGAGGAAAATTAGCATGACCAAAAAGAAACAGAGTTGGAATAGCTGAGAGAAAGCTCTTGAAGATAAATATCTATTCACAGGTGAAATGATTTTAGAAACAGCTAAAATGTAGCAGGTAGAGAAGAGACAGCAGAGTCAGAGGTAGAGTGGAAGAGTCCTCTTTGAATCATTACTTTGACATTTGATGGGACAAAGTGGTGCAAACTCTTAGGTTCAAGGAACAGCATCAAGCAACTGCAGGCTAGAGAGGCTCAGACACGAAGCAAGTGCCTTCATCCCAGCAGAGTGGCATCAGCACAGAACTCACCCACCACAGGCCAGTGCCAGAGCAACAAAGGTAAGAAAACTTCTCAGAAAGACAGCCGACAATTCCACTTTCACAGTAACATGGGCTTGCGGAAAGGCCCTCATTATGGCCAGACCCTGTCCTCTTTAGAAACCAAGCAAGGAGTTCAGGTGAGCCGAATGCAAACAACAAAAAGCAAAGGTGTTCCTGCCCTGGAGGTGGGATATCTGCCCACATGGGCTAAACAATACCGGCTACTGCTTTGTTTTCCAGTCAGCTGTCATCACAGCTCACTTTCCACATCTGCATAATGTGCGTTTCTACTTTCACACATTCAGAGGTAGGGCGAGATCCTGAGCTCCCTCTAACGTAGGAATAAAGAGAGCAGCGAGATCTAGGTCGAAACATTTTCCAATAAAACCCCAAACTCTCTTTCATCAGAGCTGTCTGTTCCAACACAGCTGAAGTGATGCTGGAGACACCCTCCTTTCAAAGTAGCCTGTGTTCTTTCTGTGCAAAAACTAAGAGGAAAAAGACAATGAGACAGAGAACCTTTTCCTAAAGAGTTAAAATCCTCCACCTTAACCCACCTACTCTACTAGTTGGATAAATGGGGAAAAACCAGTAATTTGAGACGGAGAATGCAGTAAAACTCCTCTACCACGTACATCACTTTACTCTCTAAAAGCAAAGCATTGTTTTACAGCTATTTTCATTAGAGCTGCCTAAACTGGTTTCTTTTCCCTTTATTCTGATAGCAAAAGTGAAATACAGCAGCCATCCATCAGGCTTGGTGCAATACAAACATGACTGGAGGAGATACGAGCCAGAAAGCCTCCAGCGCTCTCTCTGCTATTTCCATATTCTCTGTGCTTACTTTACAAGTGTAACAAGCTTTTGGACACAGGTCAGCCCCTGCTCCGCTCACGGTGATTTATTTTCTTGTCTCTGGTGATATGAAAATGACAACACATAGCTGTACGAGCTTTGTTTCAAGTCTTCATAAACAGGGCAGTAGCAGGCACCACCACTATGAAATTCAGTGAGTTTTGTGCTCACGTGTGACAGAGATTGGTGCTGGTGACCCCATACCTTCCTCTCTTTCTCCTGCTGGATTATCTTCTCCAGTGGTAGGTATCAGCGGGTTGATTTTGATAAGACTAAGTCAGAGGTGCTCCCCACAGCGCTGGATGCGTCTGCTCTGGGCTGGACTAAACAGCCATTGAACGGCCAGCCTGCCACATGGGCAGCGGTGGGAGTCATGGGAAGAGCAGCAAAAAACTCTGGACTTGTATATATATACAAACAATGTCAGAGAAATATCAAAAAAATTAACCACAAGTCTTTTAGTAAGTGACTGATAGAAGAGGTTGGGGTGGGAGGCTGCACCCTTACCGAGGGTGCAGCCCTGGCACGCTCCTTTCCCACACAAACCGCTGCTACCCCCACCAACGGGGAGAGCTTTCGGCAGCGGGGCTGCCGCAGGGCTCCCACTGGAATGGATGTTTCTCCATGCAAGATCCCTCTCATCCCCATACCTATCTAGTCAGGCTTTCCCAGCTCCTTTTCCCCTCAGAGACTCTGGAGAGCTGACTGAGCCCCCGCAGGCACCCAGCTCTCCTGTCTCCATCTGCCAGATCCTCTGCCTACGGCTCCCAGCTGCCAGGAGGGGAGAGGTGCGGGTTTCCACTCTCACCGTTTGCTGCCTTAAGAGCTGGAGAAACCTGCTCACACTCAGAGAAAGGCAGATCAGTCCCAGTTTCTATCTGGCTTGTGCTCAGAAGTACCTTGTAATCACGAGACATTAAGCCAGAATTTAAGTTTTCCGTAAAAACAGAAAATTCTCAGGCAGAGAGAGTACTTCTTACTCAAAATCGGCATAAATATGATGTCTGTTTATGAAATCAAACAACAACACCACAGCAATTTGGAGCTTCATAAATAGGACAGTAGAAAAGCAGAAGAGTTGGAGGTATTAGCGTTCCCCAGGTCGGCTTTGCCTCAAAGAAGAGTCAAGTTCTTTGCATCTAATCAGCAGAAAAGTATTTATCAATTAGGTGGTGTTGAAAGAACATTAAAAAAACCAAATTGTTCGGGGGCTGAAGGTCTATAATTATAAGGAAGGATTAAGAGTTTTATTACATAGCTTGATTAATGATGACTACAGAAAGGAACTAAGCTGCAAATGTTATCGTGCAAATAACTAGGAGGGGTCGGGATTATTTAAAGTTAATGATGAGCACCAGTAATATAATAAAATTATTAAAAAAAAAAAAAGCAACAGAGCCTTAGTGTTAGATGTATTTCCTGATTTTATCTGGCCATGCCTCAGCCTCACCAGGGAGGAGATGGAAGCTCTACAGGGTAGCATATTAAAATCTAGATTTCCCTTTAGAAATGAATAAAAGGACTGTGAAAATAGTCTAGCAGGAAAATGAACTGCTACAGGATTTGAAGTAACAAGCCTTTCCCATCTTTGTTCACTTACTCACAAAAGCAGAAGCTAGTTTGTTAGCTTGTGAATAACTGCAATCTTAGGGTAGAAGTTTTTACAATGACATGCATAGATGAGGCACATTTTTACACTGTAGTTATAATATTTTTCTATGTATAAGTGGCAGTAGCAATTCTTATTTGGCCTTGATAGCCCATTACATAGAATGCCCCAAAATACCTGCTTTTGTTGAGGAAACAAAGGAGTAGTGGACTGTGAGCAAGAGAGCACTGGCAGTAATATTTTCTCACTCACATAACGTGCAAACTTCCATGGTAGCACAACCGGTGAAGGGAAGTTATGTGCATACCCACCACAAGCACAGGAGAGCCCAGAACCAAAGGTTTGCCAGGAGGGCTGGTTGGGATTTAACATTGGGAATCACAGCTCTGTTTTGGCTTTAGGAGTGCAGGAAAATCAATTGCTATACTAACAAACTATTAAATAAAAGCCCACTAGTACTTCAGTCACTCGGCTCTGCCGGAAGCTCAGGAGAGGCACAATCCTATAAATTTCCAACTTTTAACGTCTCCAGGTTGCTGGCAGTTGAAGTGCGCCTGCCTGCCTGGGGGCCAGCAAAGCCCACTGGCAGGGACGCCAACCTCGCCTGCTCACTGGGATCTTTTACTGGGGAGTTGCAGTAAAGGTTTTCTGGGTGTAGACAGGGACACCAACTGCTACACCTCTCCATTAGCATTTTCCAAGTGCCTGCACTCAGCTGACGCTATAAACTAAGTTAGTTTGTCTCAAATACGTCCTAGCATCGTAAATCAGACAGAAACATGCCTAAAGAGAGGCATACTGAAAAGATAAGTGTACCTGTAACATTCCTCCTTTATTTACCTGGGCCCTCAGTGAAGTCGACACATGCACTCAGCTTCACCAGTAATCTGTGGTATCAAAGTCCATGCCTCTAGGGACACAGGTACAGTGGCACAGCCGCGGTGAAACATGATTCACAAAGGCTGGGCTCCTACTTCTAGGTTCACCTTTTTTTTTATTTGGCACTTACTAAGGATCCAGATGAATGCTTGCCTTTTTCTAGGTTGGCTGTTTTGTACTTAACAAATACCAACTGGCTGTTAGGAATATAATAAAGAGTTAACCTCCATGGGATCACTTTTACCTCACACATATACGCCCATCTTTTACAGTGAAAATTCAAAGCAAAGTCGCTGGGAGCAGCCGTTTAGAGCTGGGAGGACAAAGTCATCCATAAATATTGCTCCTAAACTTACAGTCTCATCACTATGAAGACAACCACCCTCTCCAAGTAACCACATTCCAAACAATCCTTGTCATATCTGATGGCTTACTGATATGTTTCAAACACACAGTCAACAGTTTAATCCTGCAGTGGTCCAGACTAAGTCATCTTGAGTCATGCTATAGTGTAGTACAGCAGCTTTGCGTTTCAACATTTTGATAAAACACAGATGCTGCCAGCCAGTTACTTCCCAGATGCAAACCAGTGTAGAGCTCTAAACAAAACCCCTTGCCCGCCTCCCTACCAAATGATATCCTACTCTTCTTCCCTTTCCACTTCTTCCCTCTTGTGGCATTTGCAAATGTGCATAAAGAAGCAATGCAGTTTAGGAGACGCTCCTATTTGCAAATCTTTGGTTGTCTGTTCCTGCCCCTTTCTGCCCATTTAAAATAAGTGACTCGGCTGCTTTTTCTCTTCCTCTTCTTGGGACACATGCCACAGGTCAATTAAGAAACTGTCTACTGGAGCTTTCTATTAATGGGGATCCACTCTGAAGTTTTCATTTCATCAGGAGAGGCGCAGGATGGTTAGTGCATAGTAGTTATTGTATGCAAAACACAAGTTATGCATCTCAATTAATTAACTTTTATTTTCCTGCAGCAGTGCTCTAAATGCCTGCTAGGCATTTTTTCCTTTGTACATGCCCTCACTTATTTTGAGCCTAATTGTATTAGCATAGAAAAAAGGAAACAAAGTAAGTCAAACCTGAACTCCTATGTTACATCCTGTCTCCAGATGTAAATAGTATTTGAGTAGACAGTGGCATTGATGTCATGAAAATTAGAGAAGAGGCAAATTCAAGTTGGTCTAAATAAGCCAAGGATTTAAATAAATTTTGGTTTAAATAACCCAAGGCTTAAATAAGTGAAGTCAAGGATACTATTCCTCTTTGACAGCTTGTTAACTAGAAAAAACAGCAGAAAGTTGCCCCACAACACTCAGGGCTGACGCAAAGCACACACCCATCAGTACTCAAGGACATGAGAAGCAGCGTTGTTACAGAAGAAAGCAAATTTCAGCAGCTCTACTGTATGAGCACTTCTTCCCTGTGCAATGCAAATTTCAGCAGCTCTGCACTAGCTTTTCGCCTCTGTCTAATGGGGGAGACGGATATTTTTGTCACACTAGCCAGATTTCTTCCATCTACAGGAAGACCTGCAGTCATCACCTGGCTAAGAAACGAACACACAGCTTTTGCAAGATATTGAAGATTTAGCTTACGCAGAGTGTTGCAACGGAAAGCTTCTGGAAGTCAGTCCACGGTGCTCAGGCGACAAGGGATCTGCCCGAGGCAGCAGTCCCAGCTCTCCCGGCTGAAAAACGCCCTTCCAGCTTCCAGTCCCCAAAGTACCCTCATCTAGGATCTTAAGGCGGGTCTGCTTACTTGTCCAGAAGTATTTTGTTTGAGGGAAACGCAGATGTAATCAGACCCACATGTTCTAGCAAAAAACAAAAAGTTCCCCAAAAGCCCAGGAACTGGGAGTGTGCAGTAAGAATATTACACTGGCGATGCCAGATACAGAAGCGGCTCAGCAAGTTAAAACAGAGGCCCAATTATCCCCTGATTTATGCCCCAGTCAGGAAATGGCATTTTTTTCCATCTGCGAACCCACATCAGGCCATTTTAAGCTGCAGGTCGGGAGGCAACTGAATATCCAAGTTCCCTTGGCCGGGCAGGGTTAAATTAAGGCCCCCTCTCCCTCCAGAGGTCTGGAGGAAGGCAGTTTTGCTGCCCTCCAGGTCTGGCTCTGCACAGGAGGCCCTTCGGGAAGGTTTCCATGTTCACCATCCGACCAGTGAGGTCACCTGCACTGGCCAGCGCCAAGCGAGGCTGCTGGGACCACAGCCTGCACGTCACTGCGAGAAAGCAAACTGGAGAGCTGAAGGGACTTGTGGTCAGTTGACTCTCTTACTATGGCTGTAAAATAACTTTAAAAAAACAAAACAAAAACAAAAAAAAACCAAAAAACCAACAATAACAAAAAAAAAAATACAAAACACCCTGAGTTCTCAGTGTTGTACTGATAGGAAAGACGGCTCCGAAGCAGCCTGGACCTGCAATTCTTTGCTGGTTTAAGCCCTGAGACAGCGTTAGAACTGGTTCTGCAAGTGAAACCCCGTCCCAGAGAGCCGCTGCCCCCAGCCGAGGCGGGGAGGCGGCGCACGGCCGCAGCGCCCACCGAACCTGCGGCTTTCCGGCCGCCGGCCCTGGGTGCCGCGGGTGGCAGGGGCCGCGGTCCCACGGAGGGGAGGGCGGGGGGGTGTCCCCGCTTACCGTAGTCCATGAGGGATTCGCAGTTCCAGTTGAGACCCTCCGGGCTCCGCGTGCAGCTCTGCCACAGCGACGCTTGCTGCACGTAGGGCGCCGACTCGGACTCCAGCCAGCCCCTGCCCGCCAGGGCGATGATGCCCATGATGATGGCCAGCCCCAGCAGCAGGGGCAGGAGCCACCTGCACCTCCAGCAGGCGAGGCCGCACACCACCATCCTGCCCGGCCGGCGGAGGGAGGGGGCGGTGGGACGGGGCACCCGGCGAGGCCGAGCGTCGCGGGTGGGGTGCGGCGGGGACGCTCCGCCGGGACGGGTGACTGCGTGCCTGTGGCTGCGAGCGGGTTTTTAAGGCGCCGGGGGAGGAGGGAGTCCCACCCACATTCCTCTGACTAAGCCTGGCGGCGGCCGCAACCGGTGGGAGCGGCGGAGAGGAGAGGAGAGGAGAGGAGAGGAGAGGAGAGGAGAGGAGAGGAGGGAGCTGGCTCTGCCCGGCGCCCCGCCGACCCCCCGTCCCTTCCCTCGTCCTGCCCGGGCTCGGCCTTGCGCTTAACCCCTTGCTGGCTGCCACCCTCCCGCCTCCAACCCGCTTCTCCGACGTGGTCCCGCCACCACAAAGCGTAGCCACACCAAAAACTTCAGGTTCTCGCTAGGTTTCACAAGCCCTGCCCTCCTCTTGAGTGTTGAAGCTCGTCTCCTCTCTGTGCACTAGATGGACAGATCAGCGTTACCCAACATTGATATTACTAATGATGTTAGACACTTCGGGTACCAAAAGCTTGTGATAAGTTGATTTGCAGTTGAAATGGTCAACTTCTTGCTCACTTTTTGGACAATTTTAACACAAATGAGAAGAAGGAAGAAAGGTGTTACATGAGCATGGGAATGTGACGTCATTAAGAAGGAAGCCATCACTTGCCTGGCATCAAGCTCAGCACTAAGCAAATGCACGCTTCCTAATGGCCATCTTACGAGTGCTTGATTGCAGTTCTGCTCTGGCTTCCAACCAGGCTGTGCCAGACACAGTCCAGCAGGGGTACTCAGGACCCATACGCCTTGATCTTTCCCCATCCCATGTCTGGAAATACACCCTCAAGATGACAAAAATGAAGGCTTCCCCATCACATGACATGAATGAACACCCAAAATTTGGGTCATGGGAGAAACACTTCTCGACAATAAGTTCTACACATATCCCATCACATCATCCCAATGCAAACTCTCATCATACGAGCAGACACGTGCCTATCAGAAGACTAGGGGTGCATGCATTTTGGGCATGTAACTCACGTGCATTTGGTCGACTCTTGGAGCAGCTTCAAGGGCTCAGCAAAGAGGTCAGTAGGAGGACAAATCTTTGAGGTCTGAAAGGCCAAAAAAGAATAGTGGGTAAGTGGGATTACACGGGTTTCATGGAGGAAGGGGGCGTATAAGTTCTCACTGGAGTGCATCAAATGGGATTTTGTCACAGCCATGTCAAACATGATCAAACTGTCCCCAATGTCAATTCCTCAAAAGATACTCAGGGGAGGTGTCTTGTGAGGAGGGATGGTCAACCTCATTCCTGGCAAATGCTAGGGATTTGTGATGCTAAAATCAGAACAATAAGATGATACCACCATAAGCAAGTTGCAAAAATCTCAGGCAGGTTACCTCAAACCACATAGAGTTTCACCAGCTCTCTCAACACCCTCCTCAAAGTTCCCACCAGAAAAATCTAGAAAGATGCTGTATGTATCTAGAAAGTATGTACTTGTATGTACTCGTTAATACAATGTGAGTGAAAAATGGGATTGTGAGAAGTATGAATTCTGTCAATAATAATTTAAGTATACAATTTCTATTTAAAAGTAGCTTTAAAGTATTATTTGCATATTTGTTGCATAGCATGTGGTTTTTCAAAGAGTACAAATGAAAAGCTATAGCTAGGAATTATTGTAACATTTCCTGAAAACTGAAAAAAGGGTATTTTTAGGTTGATGCTTTTAAGAAATTTTTTAATACTGTTGAGGAACTGCTTGCCATTTAACTGTCTCAAGGGCTTTTACTGGCAAGCCCATATTGACTGGCAAAATAATGAAGGGCTGGTTTTAAGATGTAATCTAGTTTTAAATCACCTACGTGGAAAAATTAATGGGCTGCATATTCCTGCATAGGAAGTTGTATTGTGACAAGGTATCAATTTGCTGTTTAATTATATATACACACATACACACATATGTATACTTTTACTCACAAATACTTTTTATTCATAGCTCCTCTTCCATTCTTCAGTTCTTGCTACTGTTTCCTTACAATATCAATTTAAATCCTATCTACATTTGTATTATTCTTGAAGCCTTGATTACCACAACTTTGTCCTTCTCTAATCGAAGGAAACCGTCAGTACCACACTACAATCAAAATAATCTTCCTCCTTTACTCCTGATGGTCATTCCCACCGTTCAGATGTCATTCCAAATTCATAATAAAATAAAGCTGTAAATAAATTTTGCCTGAACTACTTGCCAGCATAATTCGTCAGCACACAATTTTTGCATAGAGGAGAGGTAAGGGCAGAACTGGGCACCATGATCATCTCTTTTTGTCACCATAGAAGAACTTGATTTGTGCAGTGCCAAGAAGTGTTTTTCCCACATTCTCACTGTCAGCACTCAAGTCACCTCAGAAGGAGATGCAGAAGGTATTTTCTTCAGCACAAAAAGTGAGAGCTGTTGGAAGAAAAGGGAGGTTAAATTGCATCCATTTTGCGAGAAATAGAGTAGGAATGGACTGCTCAGGAAAGTGCTCGCTTCATTACAAGGTCAAAAGTTAGAGAGTTCCCCCAGTTCAGACAGGAGCATAGAGTTGGCTGCTGGTTTTAGTAGTTGCATTGATTGGTTTCCCAAAGCTGTGCCTGCACCTGGAGTGCCTCAGCACCCAGATGCCATGGGGCTAGGGAGGCACCATGGGAGGCACGATGGGAAGCACCAAGGGCTGCCTCAAAGCCCACCTCTGGCATTAGCAGCTCTCGTGGCCTGTCCTGCTGCTCCCAGTGACCCCACAAAGACAGAAATGCCATCTTCTCCTTTCTTTTTAAACATCTGGCTTTTAAACAACTGGGAAATTTAGCTGAAGTTAAAAGGTGATGTACCAAAGATTTCATTCTGTGTGATCGAGGGCATGCAACAGTCAATGCAGTTATCTGCCTTCGGTCCCGATGTTGCTTGGATTTAGTAGTGAGGAAATCTAGCAAACTAATAAACCAGTGCTTCCTGCAGCAAAATAGGCAGCTCCAGCAGCATATGTAGTTTTTCTCACCTCCAGGCTGTGTAGCCCACATCTTCACAGAGACCAGATGGTAGGAGTCAGCTCTGTGGGGCTGCAACAATGCACGCATGAAAAACACATAGTGCTATGACCATGAGGAAAAGATGCCCTAATACGGAAAAAAATAAACTGGAGGTCTGCTTCACTAAGCAATCAAAAATGCCTGAATCTATCTGGGCATTCTGGAACAAGCTGCTCTGTCAAAAGTACGTTGTCTTCGACTGTGCACACAACTACAAGTTCTGTAGCAATTAGGAAAATCTAGACCCTTTGCCCAAATTTTTCTTTTACCATGGAAAAAAGGAATCATAAGCTTCTTTCACCACCACTAGCCTTACCTTTAATTATTTATTATGTAAATAATCAGATAATTTCATAATCTTCGGGGCTCTGTAGCAATATTTTTCCTCTGCAGCGTAGCGAGGGATATGGCCCTTGAGTAGACACTGCTTTACGTGGAGTAAATCATTTACCATTGCTGGCAATCGTTCACCCAGCTATCAGAGAAAACCAAGCGGCGCTGAGTGAAGGTCAGGGATCAGCTCCAGCCCCGACGGGCACAGCTGGGGTCTCATGGGGACGGATTTGAAATGAGCTGGTAGGAATCTGGAGGCTGGTTCCCACGAGTGCATTTGCAGGGGGGACATGGTGGGCAGCACAGTGCCAAGGTCACCCTGCAGCAGGCAGCCGTGGGGCAGGACGTGGGGGTCCCCTCAGGGCTGGGGTTCCTTTCCTTTTTCCATTTCACCTGAATATGTTTTTCTAGCCTGTTTACCTCTCAGCTAAAACCATTAGGAAAAAAGCAATGTCCACGGACTGAATACCTGTTGTAAATCCAATTATTCTTTAATTCATGGGTGTTGTCCTTCAGCAGCGTCTTACGCTTACTTTCCTCCATGTCCAAGTGCCCTAATTCTACTTAATCTCTCTTCAGGCATCACAGCCATAATACCTAATTAGCATCACCAAAACAAAGTAGTCATTCAACCCATAAAACAGGATAGGGATGGGAGGTACATGGTGTAACCTGCAACAACCGCTCCAGCAGTATTTCCAGATCAAACTTCAATTTCCTCACGTGTGTGGAAAAGCTGCCATTATCTGAATTTAAAAGAAAGCAATTTTTCTGACCAGCTCTCATCAGCAGCCCTTGGTTGAACTCAGCTTACATTAGAGGCTCAGCTGGGACTGGCACAGCTGAAATGAGCTGGCTCTGTGCAACTGATGCACTGTTCTTCCTGCTTCAAAAGCCTTGTGAAAATACTAGGACATCAGCGTGGCCTGCAGAGGTGTGACTAACCCTTTCTCCTTCCAGCAAGAGACACCTTATGTGACTCCATTGGCCTGAGATGATCTAAAATCTTAGAAATAAAAGGATGGTAAGGCGCCCTCCTCCTTATGTGCATGCTGTGCCTATGATTGCCATACATAAAGGTGCGTGTGAGCCCACTAACTCCAGTTTTCTACGCTTAGGTTGTGCAGAGGCCTCTGTGTTGTTCTGGAGTTGCACTGGGTGAAATCCTGTCTCTGTTGAAGGAAACGGCAGAATCCCTCGTGGCTGGGATTTCACCCCAGAGGCCTCAAGCTCACTTAGATCACGCCCACACAATATCCCAGGGTCTCCAGACAATTAAGGTCTACGGACTTGTTGCTGCAATTTTTCCTCCTTTACCTCATCCTCTCATTTGCATTTTCAAAATGTAAAAAAGGAAGGCATCAGATAAAGAACTGTATCATCCTTGACCTCCATATTAATTTTGGTTTTGGTCAAAAGTACTCCTCCAAGGCTGCAAACTGACCGTCTTCGTGCATGATGTTGAAGAGTGGTAACAAAGTGCTAGCCATTGCCTAGCTAACTCTGAAACTATTCCTGCAGGAATGGGAGCTCAGTGCAGCATGCAAACATTATTTCCTAGAGTTGCGAGTATTTCTTTTTGAACCACCCCTCGAAGAAAACCCAAGGTGTAGTCTATACCTATGCATGAGGGTCTGGAGGTCTTCACTGAGTTTTGGCTTTGTTTTCCTTTAACGTAAACTTCTATTTACTCAGAAGTACAGGGAAGACTTACTAATTCTTGCAGAGCAGCATGCTCGTATTTATTCTGAATTGTGTATTCACTTCAAACGAGAGAAGATGTGTTCTGGAAAATACCATGTTTGTGCAACATCAGATACAAAGCTGGAAACGCAGTTATTGCAACTCTGATGTACAGGGATAGTGTTAGTTTTTTCACGCCGAGTACGGGGGTCAGATTTGAAACTCAGCTTGAGCGAGAACTGAGGTTTCTCCGACGATTACACTACTTTCAAAAGAGCCTGTGATGCACGCAGACTCCCTTCCATGTTTGCTGCGTACAGGGCAGGTAGCCCGGGGACTTGGGGGCCCATGGGCCGGGGCGGCGGCAGGCCCTGGCCGCCAGGGGGCAGGACACACCGCCAAAAAGCAGGGGCGTGGTCCGGCGGGACGGTGGGGATCTCCCGCCAAAATCCCTCCCCCCTCCTTCCCCCCCGCCCCCGCGAAGGGGCTGATCGTGTCCCGGCACCCTCCGCCTGGCACCGCGGAGCCTCCCCGGCAGCTTGGGCAGGGCTCGGCGGGACCCTGGCGTGGGCACAAAGTCGGCCCTCCTTATTCCTGCTCCTGTAGCGGCCAGATGTTTAGGTGCTCTTCTCCCCAAAGGGGAGTTCCTCTCGCTCAGCTGTTTTAGACCGAGGTTGAAGAGAAATGTCTGCTTGTCTCCCCGCTGGTGATGGAGAGTCATCCAGTCTATGGGGCGAGGTCCCGCACCGCAGACGTGTGTAAGGTAGAGCCTAATGCCTTTATGCCTTCCAGTGGGAATTTGGCACTGCCTTCCATTTGTGGGTTTGAGTTCACTTAGGAAGACAGAAGCTGCTGTCCTGCTGTCCGTTCTTCGCACTGCGGTTTTTTTGTATATGTCTATTTTACTCAATATTTTTGAGGAAAGAGTCAAATCTAGAAAGAGTTTTTCATTCAAATATCTTGAGGAAAAGATATTTGGCTTGACAGATTTACAGCGGCTTTCCTTTCCACTGATATTTGCATTTGCCTGCATTAATTTGTGTTTCCTGTCTCAGTTCCTCCTTCCCCTCTGTAAAGCCACGCACATCTCAAACCTGCCCACAGAGGACTGCAGAAGACCGTCACCTTTTCTGTTCCTCCTAGCCTCAGCACAGGCAGCTCTTGTAAAATGAGGTCTTGGTTCCCAGCAGCGTCATCAGGAGTTTTGGGGATAAATTTAATGTCCACCTGCACATCCAGAAGCGGACAGGGTACATTGCATTGTACAGCTCCACATTAAAGACCCTGTTTAGCTTTTATAAATGACTCAACCAATAAATAGCTCAACCCTCCGAGGTCTGATTTCTGAGAGTCAGGCTGGTCTTTAAGCACATGCTCAAATGAGGCATCACAACACCAAATTAGCAGCGCATGTGGATGTGACACTGGGTTCACACTGCATGTACGAATGTCAATACTTTGAGTCATTATTTTCAGGGGCAAATCAGGGGTGCTGCTTCTTAAACAGTCTCTCTCAAGCCTTGTCACAGCAAGAGCTGCCTCCGTGTTCCTCCCTGGCAATGACCCACTTTGCTCTATTATTATGAAAAGCAATAGTTATAAATAGTTATAATGCTGAGTCTTCTCTCCCATAGTGCTGGACAGATAGGAGAAATTTCCATCCCTTTGTCCTGCTGCAAAGGACTCGCCTTCTTCAAATCAGCTTGATCACACTTACAGGGTTAGCTTCCCCTTGCAGAAACAGTACTGTACCTCTACTTTTAAAAGCATGTCTTTCTTGAGCACCTTGCTGTGCTAGACAGAGCTGAAGGCAGGAAGATGAAAGAGGACTTTGCAGAAGATAGTGCCTATAAATGCCTAAAAAAAATGGGAGAAAAAGTAATTTTAGAACTACGCAGACAGGAAGAGTTAACACAACCATGCGTGACCAAGAGTAAGTGTTGAGAGCGGTAGGAAAGGGCTGGGAGATGGCGGAGGGAGAACAGGGAAACACTGTTCTTGCGGGGAGAAGTTTCCGTTTTGGCAAGGGTGCTGCAGGGAAGTGTTGCTTCAGCTCATGAAGTGTGACAGTATCTCTGCCTGTTGCCCTCAGGTGTTGGTGAGCTGCTTCTGTGTATACTTTTGTGCTTTAAAGTAGTAAACACTGAGATGGAAGCACCGGATTCGTGTAGCAAAGAGATGAGGGATTTTGTTTAAATGCTGTCATCGATAACAAGTAAGCACCGAAGATATGTGCTTACACAGAAAGAGAGGAATGGTAGGCAGGGGAAAAATATCCTCATCTTTTTGCTCCTCTCTTTCTAGTTTACACATCATACGGTAGACAGCAATTAAATTGAAATATAACCAGTGGTATAGTGTGATCACTTGGAAAAGTGAGACCACGAGAGACTTCAGTTGATCACACAATAACAGATGGGGTAATAAAACCTGGGACAATAAGGAATATTTGCGGAAGAAATGAAAGATCAACTTCCCTTCTGTTGCAGAAGCAAGAAAATAGGCAAGTGTTAAAGAACAATCTAAAAGGCAAATTGATGAGGGAAAGAACATATGGCAAAAATGGAAACTGTTAAATACACACAGAGGAAAATGTATGTTTTTAAACTCTTTACAGCACGACTGTTTCTAGCCTTTGCATGCTTTTTTTTGCTACCATTTGTGAAGAAATAATTCCTTGGATCTCTGTAGTACAAAGCATGAAGGAACTACATACAAAATGTAGGTTCAGCAAAAGTTTAAAGACTAGCACAATAGGCAGAGGGAAGAGAAAAGGAGGCTTTATCACAGGTGATCTGAACAAAAATGCTCCCAAGATTTTTTTCCCCACCCATACTATTGTAAAGGAGATTATGCCACGTTTAGAAAGTGAATGCAATTAGAAATGGGATAGGAATCAGCTCTGTCTAGGCACTGACACTATACTTTTCAGTCCAGTATCTAAACAGCAACATCCAGTGTATCCCATACTCTACTCTGCTGGGAAAAGAAGAAACCCGATAAACATGGGAAGCATTGATAAACTACTCACATACTGGAATCTCTTGCAAGTACACAGTGTCTGTCGACACAGACTGCTGCAGGGCCAGAGGAGCCCGGCGGGCAAGATGTGGTGCCCGTGCAGAGATCCAGTCTACAAGGGCAGCTCCAGGCACAGCCAGAACTTGCTTGCTCTCTGTGGGACATGCAGGACCTCATATGTCCAGCACCTCAGCAGCCCGAAATGGTCTTCAGCTTCTGCGTGAGGCAGATGTGAGGAGGAGAGGTACCCAGGTTGGTGCTTGCTGCCATCCCCAGGTCGGCGCATTCAGAGCAGTGTGGGTGCTGCCAGTGACCGCTCCAGGGCCCGTCAGTGAGAGGTTGATCGTAGACTCAGCACCGAGCAGCCCGGCTCCTAATGTGGGCAGGAAGGCTGCCTTTAAACACATGCTTGAACCGCAAATTTCAGTGAGAACACCAGACCCTGTTGTTCCCTCACTCTGTGCCCAGCTCTTAGCTAGGAAGGTCCCACAGAGTTCACTGGGACTGTACTATATTTAAAAGAAAGACCCGCCAGCTATCGGCCAGTTGCAGGAGTGACAGAGAGCGACAGGGCTGTGGCTTACACATAGGCACTGCCCACTCATGTAGTGGGACAAGCAGAGATGTATAAACCCTCCCTGGGCCCCATATCTGGATCTAGCCTTGTGCAATTCTTTGTAAGATCGAAAGTACAGTTGAATAGAATTCAAGTCAAACCCCTGGATTTAGAAGTAACACCTTTTTTTCTATATTTCTATGTTTGTTCTAAACAAGTAGTTATTTTTCTGTATGCTGCATTTCCTCTTTCTTATGGTAGTATGAAAAAGACAAATATAAGAAAATGAAATGGAGAAGTCTCTACTTATCCCTGCCTACAGCCCCGTTTGAATACATCAAGGTGAATCTTGTCATTCATGGTAATACGAGACAGACAACATGAGACAACAGCAACACTGGTGCTGATCACCTGGGCTACGCTGCAGAGCGGTGTGAGCTGTGTTCTCAGCAGAGCTTTTTCTGGGTTATGACTCATGCAGAGCCCTGTTTTTCTGCTCCTCTCCCACCTACTCTGACAAACAAGGGAGTTACAGGTAAATAAATAAATAACCAGCTATGATTATCAACCAGCATTCATTAAAGAAATTTAACATACTGCTGTACCTCCTGCATGCAAGTACATCTGGATCCTGAATCCAACATCACACTTGTGTGATGACCTGTGCCTTGCCCCCTCCCACTCTGAAGCCCCTGTTGAAGCTCTCATGTTTCGGTCCTTCTTCTCATTTGCAGTCATTTACCTATAGCGGTAGGCCAGCAAAGAAGGGAGTTTTCTGAGGACTCTACAGCTAGGGAAGAGTAGGTGGAAAGGTTGGGAGGAAGAGATGAAAAGGCCAGAGAATGCAAGCAGTAGGGTAATGCAAGAGCAAGTCAGGGCAGTGGGTGAGAGCTTGCTGGCAACAGCTCTGTCACCCTGTTTAAAATCTTTCCAACGGCATAGGTAGGGTTTGGGGTTGTAAGGGTTTCACTTTTCTTTAAGGATGGGCATCTGTATGTGTCTCAGCGCAGTTAAAGGTAACCAGTTAAAGGTGGAAGCTGCAAGAGTGAGCGAGTGTTTATGTGAGGTTGGTAGAGAGCCCTCCTCACACTACCCACAGTAGCAAAGCTGAGCCTGCAGGGATTTCAGAAGCTGAACCTGTGAGCCCAGCAATCTTGAATTATCCAGTTAACTTTGACAAAGTGAATTAACATAGGAGACATCCGCACATCTGGATGGGAGAGGATATGTGCTCCATGAGCCTGCTTTGTCTGCGCTGTGTTTCATCTTTTTCCCAACTTAACAAAGGGGCAAAATCTTGACATAATCATAAACTCTTGACTACCTGAAAGTAGGGACTGCCTTTATAAGGCTCACCAAAAAAAGGACCTCAGTGCTGTTTCAGATAGCTAGGCACAACCAGAATTTAAACAGGAATAATAACACGAGTGTTCATGTATGACACGTTAGGATACAATCAGGATGCACAGCCTGATTAAATCTTCAGACAGACTTAATCTTCTATGAAGATACTTTTATTGGGAGCCCATTAAAAAGCTGCTATAAATTCATTCTTCTGGCTGAACTAGCATAAGCACCTCAAAACATAGCAACAGTTTCCAGTTTCTTGAGTGTTAGGCTTTTGGGTTCATCTTTCTGAAACACTTAACAGTTTCCTTTCCTCTAGTTATTTTACGTTACTTTCTTTTTTTTGAGGGGCATGGGTGAGATATTTTTTGGTGTGCTAATACTGCAACAGTGAAGCTCTTCCCTCAGGCTAGTTTTACTTTGTGGGCATCTGAAACATTTGGAATCAGATTACATACTGGCAAGTAGGACAATGGCATCGCCATAATGAGCTGGAGGCTGATTTATAGGCTTTGCAGATGTGAATGCATTAGCATGCAAATCATGAGCAGCCCCTGCCTATAAATAAAAGAACTTACCTTGCCAAGAGATGGCTGTCCCAAAAATATAATGAGTATTATAAATTATAGGCAGGTGTCAGATTTCAGCTTCCTTTGTATTCTTGTTTGTGCTTCTCTAAGGAAGCATTTAAAGATAAAATGCACGGCACAGGCAGTTATAATCTTTGCTGCCCAGTGCTATTATTACCTTTTGCCAACTGCCACTCCTTCATTTGTTAAAAAAAGAGCTATTCAGATTTGTCAGCAACTTTGAATAATATGTTACTACATGGTAGTACTCTGAAAAGGAAGGATGAACTGTGCTTAATGCATTGAACGGTGTCTCGGGAGAAATTTTCTGTTCATAGCTCTGCCTCCGACATAGCTCTTCTTCAGACTTTGTGTGTGGCCTTGGGCAAATCGTTTAAGCAGTCCATGCCATCATTTCTTTAGCTAAGCAATCAGCAAAATTAAAGTTTGTTTTACCTGTGTTTTCTATTTAGAAAGTGTTTCAGGGTAAAGCCTGTCTTTACTGTCTATCTGTAGAGGGTTGTATATGTTGGCACATGCTGGGCACTCCTGGCAGTGGAAATAACAGCAGAAATAGCTTCTGAACTTACAACTTCACAAGATATTTAGGAATTAGCTCAAATCCTCTGGGAGCAAAAATCTAAGGGTTTGGGGTTTTGGGTTTTTTTTGGAACTCGATGAGAAGAACTTAATGAGGCTGCACTTACCGATATGATTGGCTCTATCAAACCTTGAACATATACGGTGCTGATGTCTCTATGACTTTGCCAGCTTCCTGCCACTCCCTATTTCCCCAAAACACCTTTTAATGACAGAAGAGCAAAAGGAGCAAAACTGAGGAATTCCTACAAGTGTCATCAAAACACATTGCCTTGTGGAGGAGAGAATCCCAGAGTATCGCTTTCCTCCCCTAAGGCAGAAGCTCTACAGTAAGCTCACAGAGAACCACAGAACCGTTGACTTTTGCTGCTCATAGAGCTACTCATTTCTTCCTAAAGTCATATTTTTTTGAGGTTCATTCCAGTGGAAGAAAAATCCTCCTGAAAGTGAAATAGGCCTGCTGGAGAGAAGGCTCACTGACAGCTTTGCTTATTTTATTGACATTACAGCAAGATAAGCCTTTGCCATCTGCTCTGCCCCCAATTGTAAATGGAAAAAAACCCCAACCAAACAAAAAGAACAAATCACAAGAGCATCAAGGAGATCAAAGTGATTTAACTGCCTGTATATGCTCCGCCAGCAATGCAGCTTGCACTGAAGATGTTCTTTCTCATGATTCAGACACAAATCATAAGGAAAACAGTTCATACAGGACACAGTAAATTTCCTGCTGGGCTGGAATTTTCTTGAAGCAAACCCGACTTCACAAGAGGGTTCAACTGTACTTACATGAAATTATGTGAGCTTTATGTAAAGACTGTCCTTAAATATTTTTTATATTGTTTGCAGCTCAGGCAGTAATGCACAATGGGGGGTGAATTATTTAAGGAATAATGCCCGTGGTGGAGGAATGCATGAGGCAATAAATGGCTTTTGTAGGTAACAACACCATAGCAAGGCTGTGAGATATCTGAGAAGCACAGAAGGCATTCATTGAAAATATGTCCCAGTGCCATGTTCAACAAGGAAAAAGTTAAACAAACACAAATGTGAAGATTGTGGCTTTCTGGCTGTGTGAGAATTTGGGAAATCTATGCAGCTAGTTTGCTAGGGAACAACCATCAGAAAGCATTAAGGTGAATAGATTAATAAGGCAAATAATTAGGAGGGGGAAAAAGGTTCTGAGGTGCTGAGATTCAGCACACGCAGGTGTCAGCAAAGATTCATCATCCATGGGAAGCTTACGTTTTGCACTCTGTGATAAATCCTTTGATATGCAGCTTTGTTACATGGTATTCTTGCTGCACTGTTAAGCATAAAGACAAAAGACATGAACCATCCATGCAACATAACATAAATCACTGTAATGCCCGTTTAAGAGTTTTCCCTTAAGAAATGAAATTATAATCTAATGTGCTGTATTCATCTGTGGAATGCAAATTCCTGTAGAACTGGATTAATTGTGAGCGCAATGGGGAAAGATCATTAATGAAAAGATTAACAAGCAGTATATCTATTCCTTGAATTTCTCTTTAAGTTAATTAAGTTAATAAAATTTAATTAGCATCCAGACGTTTGATTTCCTCTTCGGATTATGAAACTAGAGACTCTAAATTGTGGTATATATATGCTTCAGCATAAAAAAAATATAGGCCTACCTCTTCTGCTGGTGTAACTCTACCGGCCCATATTCTGTGACTGTGAAGGACCTGTGTCAGCTCACAGTCTTACAAATACCTACAGTGGCTAACCTCTATTTACAGCAACAGCCTTTGAGAATGAAGGCAATGAATACAGGAATTGCTGCTGCCCTCCTCAGAGGGTAGAATGCATGCACATCCGCTGAAGTATCTGGCAACTGCATGAAATATGTGAAAAACTTGTGTTATTGGGAAGGATTGTGGTAGCTACAGGACTTGCTTCCACTTCTGAAGGGAAATCCTGTAACAGTGATTGACCCTTGCTGGAGGAAGGAGTGTCTTCTTTCAGTGGCCAATAACAGTAAATAAATTTACATTTTGCACAAGGCTGAATGGAAACAAATGGAACTTCAGAGCTTAATTTAAAAAAACAAACAAAAAATCATTTTTATTTTATATACTTTGTATTTATATATCCTTAGGCGACATGACTAAATCCTCTTATTCTGGTATCTACATTGCTATTCATTAATGAGTCAATGAGACTCTCTTCTTCTGCACTATGAAGATCAGCTTAGCCTTGACCTGAGCAACTATTGGACTAATTTGTTCCCAAATGAAGAAACTATTCAGGTTAGACTCTTGGTTTTTAAGAAGATAACGTTTTCTTCTTCCACACCAATCAGAAAAGGCACAGTAAATTAAATGAAAAGTATTTTCATTACTAATAGCATGTGACTACATGAAATAAGTATTGTATCTGTAATATATATGTCATTTATAAAGTTGGCTGGCATTATAGGTGGGCCTACCTTAAGGTTACCTGGCAACTGCCACAGTACAATCTCATTTTCACTCACTTTGCCAAATACTAACTGGGGCTGAAATCTTCCATCTGGATGGGAGCAGGGGTGATTGCTTTGCATCTTGATCAGATTAGTTTCACTATTTCTAGACAAAAGAGAGAAGATAATGGTTTGCCAATGTTAATACAATCTGATAACCTTTCTTGGAGAAGATGTACTGTCCCTGTTTGTTGTCATGAAGGATTAAAATAAAATGTATGAGTGGCTTATGTATCAGGGTCATTCTTTTTGCTGCATTGTTGGAAACGTGTCCAAATCTGTCCATGTTTCAGAAAATCAGTCTACATGTGTTCAGTAAGGTCACTAGTTTTTATCAGCTAAAATCTCTGAAGAGTGTTTTTATAGTTATATGCTAATACTCTACACTGCAAGGGACTAAACACAAGCTTTCCTGTATTTGTAAACCTGCACACCTGTAGGCAGTCATTAGCACCTGACGCAGGAGCTGAGAGCAAGCAGACTTGCTTATCTTGTACCGTAATTGTGTCTGTGTGACTTAGCAGTGCCCAACCTAGACATAAATTGGTTACTCACATCCTAAATGGAGAGTGCTGCAGTAACACATACCTCAATCCAAGTTACTCTAACTTAATCTAGACTAGAACTGTCCCACATACAGGAATATGTCATCTAAGTCCAAAGATCTACAAAGGGATAGATTTCATTTTTTTTTTAAAGAAAGAAGCCATAGACAGAAGGGCTGACTGAGGTTAGACGTTGGCAAGGGGCAAGGCAGGCTGATGCTCGTACAAGCCAAACTGGCCTGGCAAGAAGTATGGGGCAGGAAGGCAGTGAGAACAGCTGAAAGCACCTGCAGAAAGAGAGGAGATGTGACGAAGCACAGAGGAGCTAGGGCAGAACTAGGTAGAGTGAACAAGGAGGCTGGGACTATGAGGAGGCATGAAGCTGGGTGAGCATCCAGACTTTACTGCGATGCACAGGCTGCACCTCCATGTTCTTTTAATACCTCTGATTTTGTGTACATTCTAATGAAATACGAGAATATACGAGACAGAATAGCAAAGACAGATGAACAAGAAAAGAGGGGACAGTCATCATCTCTTGTAAACTAGCTGTCAGGAAATCATAGCAATATTAATTCAGAGCATCTTAAATTCAAGCTAAACATCAAATGTTATCGTACACGTCTGAACATTCACTGGTGTTTAAATTTTACACAGAAGAACTTCTGTGTTAAGATCTAATGCCTTTCTGTAAAATATGCCATATACACAAAATCATTCTGAGAAATTAAGTACCTGAAAAGGCAAAAAGATACCCTATCCTCCAATAAAAGAACAATCCTCTTCAGTCCAGTGGTCTGGCTTCTTATTATTCCTATCTTCCTATTCCTTACAGGCTCAGGAAAAAAAAAGAAAATGGGCAAACCAGTGCAGCTACTGTGCAGCAACCTAAGCTCTTACAGATGAAAGAAGAGAGAACACACTGCGAAAGCAAAGAGCTATGGTAGAAAATCTCCTCTCTTTTCATATCAGTGAGAGCTGAAATCAGACAGTTCTGCTGGTTGCAATTGTGGCAATAAAACATGAGGGAAGAGTTTCGTAGGTCCAATCACGTACCGCTGAAATCAGTAAGGCTTAAAGTAGTACTGACAGCAAGGCAGCTGCTAGGTATGTTTAAGATCAAGCCAATGAAATACATTCACACTGTATCCCTATAAATAGTCATTGTTCTTTAAAGGACTATCGGACTATCATTCTAATAATCTCCCAAATATTTTCATCTTTTTTTCTCTCCGCTTACCCTATAGTATACTGTAGATAGCAAGGAATCCAGCTTGGCTACTAGAAACCAGATGAATCTGTAGCCTTGGTTATTAGATCCCTTTTTCCTCAAGGTTTTTCACTTATAGATTGAGTATATTTGATCTGGAAGCTACTGAAATCCGAACAGAAAACTCTGCAATGACATTTGTTGAAATCCGTGTATTTTCAAAATACAGTTGTGAAACACTGCGTGTTTTGGCTAGATTTTCCATTTAATGTAAGAGCAATTTCCAAAAGCCTTAAACAAGATATATTTTGATAATGGTGCTCTCCCTCAAATCTACAAGGCTGTGTGCGTGTGTGACTATTGCTGTAATAAGAGCTTTTGTGTGGTTCAATATCCACTTAGCATTGGATTGTCAGATCATGACTTAGAGGCAATTACTGTCTACTCTTAGCAAGTTGGAAGCTGAATGCTATATTCCCTCTGATTATATCTCCAGAAAGTATATGCCAATAACAATCTGAGCATTGATTTTAACATTGATTAATACTAGTAGTGAAATATAAAAGGGCATCACTCAATGTGCAAGTTCATTGGTCAGTTTATAGCAAACTGCTGCCTTGAAGAACATTCCAAGAAAGCCTCCAAGCATGTGACTATACCACAAGTCTACTTACAGGTCGACTTTACCGTTAATTTGCAATTTAAGTGTGAAATTCAGGAACTCGGTCCAGTGCCCAGTCAGATGGCAGAGAGAGATGTATAAGTAATTGATAGTCTCCTAATTCATGTTGAAAGTATTAAACATACTCTGCCTTTGAGATGATGAGAAGTAGTGTCTGCAGGAACAAGAGCATATGAGGAGTAACAGATCCTTACGCACTTTAGAATAGCTTTTGGAGTCCAGGGCTTACCTGCCTTGAAGTAAGTTCCTACTTATTATTGTGAAGCAAAAAAGCATACTAAATAGGAACCAAACTATGTTCTGGAGCTAATTTGCTGTCTTAATTCAGAACATTTTCTCTTTTAAATGTTCTAAGTTGGTATTTAAAGTTGGCAAAATAAGCACCATTGACTAACAGAGTCAAAACACATCTCAGAGAATTCGGGGGCAGCATGGAGAAGAAAAGGGAGAAATTTTCTCATGTTTAGTCTTTATACATTAATATTATATGGAAGCACAAAAAGAAGGCTCTGGCTTGAATTTTGCCACTATTGCATTGTAAAGCTGACAACATTCCCCTGAAACCAGGGAATTCATTTCAGACTGATCTATCTGTGGCAGAACAGAATCTGCAAATAAACACTATTAAATAAACTTCTGTCTAACCTGTCCCTTTGTGCTTCTCTTTACTTTGCACTATACTTAACAAATTTAAGGATCTGTCACAGAGGAGCCAGACATTAAAATATGAAATACTGGCATGAAAATCTATTTATCTATTTTAAAAAGAGCACATTAGGTTGGAAACTTCCACAATTTCAGATTTTCTAGGAATACTTCAGTACTTCAACCTGTTTATTTACATCCTTAACTCCAAACAGGGTATGCAAATCACAATCCATTTCCTGGCTGGCAGAGATGCAGTTAGGTCTTGCTGACCTTTCTTAACTTTGCATTACAAGCATCTGACAGCTGTAGATGCCATGATGTCCTTGTTTCCTCATAATGAGGACATGTTTTTCTCAGTCAAAGGCCACAACAGATTTCAAAGCAGTTTATGGCCCCAAATACATATAATACATTTGTAACTTCGAGTGACCTACATTTCATACATCTGTGCGACAAGTTATCGGTTCAGTCTCTTTCTAGACACAGCTTCAGAGAGTTCAGTTTTGCCCATTTTGAATATTCCGAATTTATGGTGGCCAGATGATAGGATCCTGACTTTTGCATTCAGCCCTTCAGTGTACTGCTGTTACACTTTCAAGATCTCTTTCCATAGGTTGAAACTATGGGAATTTCCTGGATTACAGGGAGAAAAGTGGGACACAAAGAGTCCTCTGAGGTTTAGCTGTCTGGCCAACTTGGAACTTGTGATATTAGGCTTAACTCCATAGTTACTTGTAATTTCCTTTCCACTTGAAGCCTTCTCAGTAGAGTCTGATGGAAGAGAGAGAGCTCTTATAGTTCAAATCTTCATGCTGCCTTTTTCCATGTATTGACTCTTTTTTCCAAACTCTTGTATTTCAGGGTAAAGCAGACCTGGAAATGGTACAGAGAAGGGCAATCAGTATGACCAAAGATCATATATGATGATTAAATAGAATAGTCCACTGTAGACTGGAATAAAACCAGCTGAGGGTGGACATGCTCAACACATAAGGAGTCACGAATGGCAAAGGTAAGGTGCATAGGGAATGCTTATGCAGCATTTCCCACAGCACAAAAGCTAGGTAGCATCAAAAACCAAAACAAAAGGAAGCTAAAACTGTATGAAAAAGTATTTTCTTTTGTTTGTGTGCAACTCAGCTGTGGAACTTGCTGCCACAGGATGGGTTTGAAGGTCAAAAGGTTCAAAAGGAATTCATAGAATCATAGAATGGTGAGAGTTCGAAGTGACCTTAAAGATCATCTAGGGAAGGAATTAGAGAAGAAAAATCTGTCAGGTGTTACTGAATACATAAAGATAAAACCACTGTCTCTGGAAATGCCTAGTCTGCAAATTCATAGGAACTGGGAGAGTTTACCAGAGGAAGGGGCACTATACTCTTTCTACCCTTTCTTTAAGAATCCTCAACTAACTTCTGTCAGAAATAAGCTACTGTGTAAAAAGGACCTTGATCTGACCCAGAATAGCTGTTCCGCATTCCTGATACCCTCTTCGATTGCCTTTGCAATTCCGCAGGGAGGTGAGAATATTATGGTAGATTGATGGCAGTTAAGGGGATTTTTGCTTTTCCTCTGTCTTTGCAGAAAGCATGTCTCAGCAGGGCCAGAGAGTATTGTCTCTTACTTCTATCCTGCCATGGCTCTCAATACTTTCCTTTTGCTTCAACTGTTCTTTACAGAATAAACAACATAAGGTGATGTTAAACAGACAGTCCTGAATATATGCTAGGTTTATTCACAGCTCCCACTCCAGAGGGTTTTTCTCCCTAACTCTGTAATCCCTGCTCTCAGCAGCACCCGTTGTCACTCCGCTTGCAGTGCTTTGCCTTCGTTCAGCAAGGTCATGCTGTGCAGGGTACAGAAAGCAGCACCTGCTCAGGAACGGCTTCACTGACCTCTCAGCTAGCTTCTGGTAACTCACTGTGTAATCAGGCAAACAATGACAGATGCCACCCTATCATCAATGGTGTGGTTACAGTCTAGACAACCAAAACTAAAACCAAACCCTGACAAGAGTCTTGCTTGTCGGAGCCTTGCTGCCCTCTGGGAGAGAGAAGGGAGGGTAACTGCCTCTGGTATCAGGTGTCACAAAGGTGCTGGTGAGCCCATGTCCCAGCTACAGCCCCCTTCACTTTAAGTTTTTTGAGCAATTTGTCCTACATAAGGGGAGTCACATGTACAGAGCTTCCCGGGGCAAACTGAGCCTAAGCTTCTTTTGCAAGTCTGGTCAGTTCAGTTATGGGGATGCTTCTGGGAAAAGAGTAATTTTGAAAAATCTGGCTAAGCACCATTTTTGAGCCATGCAACCTGTCATTAGAGGGTATTTCTTAGTATTTTGTAAATAAACTGGAAGTTCTCAGGGACACAGCCCATCTCTGGTTCACACTGTCCAGCGTCTGCAGTGTACAATGAGATCTTGCCCAAGGATATTGTTAAAAAGGCCAATACATGAGTGATAATGACTAATAGCAAATATATGTGATTATCTAACAGTCTAACATGCCTTTGTCTCATACTTTCCCACTGTACATTTGGTTCTTTTTTAGGATCTCAAAGACTAGAGTGACAGCGCAGGTGTGTGCATGGGCAATACGGCTATATACTATGGGAAGAGATTTAAACCAGTACCATATTGCCTTCCTTCACTACTGGAAGGAACAGAGCCATAGTAACACGGAGATCTCTGAAGGCAACCGTATACTGCTCCTTAACTGCTTACTAGCCTAGACAGAGAATTGTACTAATACAACTCTATCACTCTGGGTATCTTGAGTAGCTTGTCTTTGCTTACACACTTCTCGGCTGTGTTCAGAGCTGGGGATGTATCCTGGGATATAATCTGCATTCACGTAATGCAAAAGATCATAGCACTGCCAGGTGAGAGTCACAAAAGCACGCTGCATATCTGCCACTGTATCTTAGTGATATATAACCACTGCATCCTGCAGATACCAGATCTGCATAGGATCCTTCTGACTTCCAGTGGGACAAGGCTTGAGCTGTGCAGTGGATCATCAGAGCCAAGTCCTGGATAGCCTCTATCACTGTAGAAGGCTGCTGGCTTTCAACAGCTGGAACATGGCAAGGAGGACTTATGAGCTGTAAGAGCGACCACAGAAAGCTTAGTTGTCTCTTCATGGCAGAAGATAGGAGGTTTCTTCGCTATTATCCCTACTCTATACCTGGATTTCCAGCTCTTGTGACATTCTAGACCACCTGCCTTGAAGGGGAGCCCAAAGTACATGATTAAATGTGCAATGTGCATTCAGTGACTGACTTCCAGCAGGACATGGCTACTGTGTATTTATGTGCTTACTATAGACAACAGAGACAAGGATCAATGGAATCCTGTTCACTTGGAGATGGAGGGCCTCCTGTTGACACTGAAAAGTGTCAACAAGCTGACTCATGGTACTCTGATATACATTTGCTTGGGAAGATTCATCATGGCTTACTTGTTTTTCCATCTGCATGGACCTTAAGATGCTCTAGGGAGCCTGAACGTGACCTTTGTTTCTCTCAATCTGCTGACATAACTACTGGGGAAAAGTGTTTAGCAACACAGAATCCATTTTGCTTGAAGACACTGGACAGTGAGTGAAACACAAATAAATGCAAATCTTGATTCAGTGACATCAGCATCTATGAAAACACTGTAGCTCTGGTGAAGATTTCAGCTGCAAATGGCTTCCTGCAGAGACCACACAGAAATTAACTAGTGAGTTGATGATGCATATAGCTAGAAAATAATCTAAAATTCAAAATTAATTCAGTTTCATCAGTGAATTCCTGAAAATAAGCAATTAATTATTTACTATGAATAGACACATATTTTTCTTTTAGTGTTCCACAGGTCCAAATGATCTCTGGTACATCATTTCTGCATTAAAAATACCTCAAACACCATTACAGTCCTTTTTGTTGTTTTCCCCCTAGGAAAAAAAAAAATCAAAGACTTGAAAAGACAGAAACCAACCCCCATGCTTATTTCCACTAAGCACATCACAGAATAAAGAGGAAGCACATAAGTGGGGAACAATTCATCATGACTTCAATTTGAGCCTTGGCTTACAGCATCATGGTTCACTGGCAACCGTGGCCACCAGCTATTACCAGTTATTCATACCAAGGAAGGTGGCAGAGGATGGTCAGAGATAAAAAACTTTGGGGAAACTACTTCCAGTTTCTTAGAGGCTGGTTTACGCCCTGGAATCTGAAGCTTAACAGTCTTTCTTTTAGAGGTTGTTTTGTTTTGTTTTTTTAATCCTTAGTATTGTAGCTCTAGGCATTCCCTATCCATCTCCAAACCTTTCTGGCATCATTCTAAATCCTTTTCTTCAGACACGAGTTTTACACTCTGGCCTTAAAATGCGACTATGGATTATGCATTCATTATACTTCCAAACACAAGCAGGATCAGCCCTTGTAAGTATTTGGATAAAGGACAGCCTTTGAAAGCCCAGTATCCTATGGGAAATGCTATGGCTGATTCACCAGGTGCCAATATTCTGTCTGGTAATTCACAATTGGTACTCTTCCAACTAGCAGTAGGAGACATAACCGCTAATACCACCAGCTGCTACCTGGACTGCCTCTCTTATCTGCCGTCTTTTACTTTTCCTATCCTGTTTGTCCTCTTGTATCTTTTGAGATATATTCTGCAACAGGACAACAGCATTAAAACATTCAATTAACACTAACTGATGCAGTCACAAAAAGGGCAAGTAGCCTATCCTAGAGATAAGGCAGGGAAACAACAAACCGAGGAAGGCAGGAGTTTTGCTGAGTAGAAAGCATTTGGGGCATGAGGAGGAAGGTCTGAGCTAGCGGGGTGGCTGCTCCCTCTCCCGGGGGCTGCCTTGTTGGGGGGACACGGGTGTGCGTGCTTCTCAAGCCACAGGCGAGTAGGTCAAGTCACGACCTTCTGCACCTGCCTGCTGGGGAGAAAGGCAAAGATCCTGCAGGGGTCACAGCCGTTTATTCCATCCCACCGGTTTCAGGGGATGACCAGCACCTGCACACGGTGGTGTGCAGGCCTGACTCCCCGCATCCCTCCTCGTGGGGCTCCGCAGGACGCTGCGGGAGAGAGGGGTTGCCCGGCTGCAGGGAGAGAAGCGCCGGGCTGGCGGGGCAGGGGAACGGCAATCCAGCCCTGCAGGCCCAGGCCGCCATCAAGCAGCGGGGCGGCCGGGCGGGCCCAGGAGCAGGCCCCCGCCTCAGGCCTGCAAAGCCCAGAAAGCGGCTCCCAGCCGCGGACACGGACACGCCGCCCGCCCCCGCGAGTCCACCGGCTGGAACCGCGGAGCCTACACCGCAGGCAAGGCACCAAGCCCACCCTCCCGCTTTCTGGGGGCAGGCAGAGGCTGCCGGCGCCCCCCGGCCGCCGGTCGCCATGGCAACCGTCCAGGCCGCAGACCGCCCGCCGCCTGCCCGCGCCGTGTTCCTCCCCCGGGGACGGCTGCCGCCCCCGGGCCGGCGGCGCCGTCCCCCCGCTCCGCTCCGCGGGCCTTCCGTGGCCGGCGGCAGCCGCTGCCGCCGCCTCCCCTGCCGGCGCTGGGAAGGGACTGCCCGCACTGCCGGGGTGGGGGGAGGCCGCAGCCGCCGGGCTGTGCCTGCGGCGGGCGGGGCCAGGCCCGGCCCCTGCCCGGCTGCGCCACTGGGGCCTGCCCAGGGTGGGAGAGGGGGAGGAGGAGGAGGAGGAGGGACTCCGCAGCGGCAACAACTGACGTGTCCCCTCCATGGAGCTCGGCGTGATTCATCAGCGGCTGCGGGGCGGCAGCGGGGTGCCGCGCACCGTCCCCGCGTAGGCACGGCTGCTGCGGGGGCAGCCCCGGCACCGTTCGGCTGCCCGCACCGCCCTCCTCCTCCTCCTCCTTCTCCTCCTCCTCTTCTTCCTCGCCGTCTGCTCCTCTGCCCCCGCGGCTACGCGAGGATCCCGGGGGTGGCAAGATGGAAGAAATCCTGCGAAAGCTGCAGAAGGAGGCGTCGGGGAGCAAGCACAGGGCCATCAAGGAGAGCTGCACCTGGGCCATCGGTAAGGGGCGGGGGGCGCGGACAACGGCGCCAGGCTGACCCCGGCGCGGCCGGGCTGCCCGCGGGAGAGCGGAGCGGGTCACGGTCCGGCCGTGCCCGTAGCGGTGCGGGGCAGGAGCCTCCGACGGGGAGGTTTGGTGGCGGCGGGGCCAGGGAGACCTCAACTAACTTGTTCCGCGCTGAGCCTCCGGCGGGCGGGGAGGGATCGGAGCGCCTCGGGCGGTTCAAAATGCCCGGGAGCTCCGCGCTGCTGGAAGGGGCAGTGGCACAGGCTGGCGGTCCCGGAGAGCATCGCTGTCCCCCGCCATCCCCGCCCCCTGCGTCTGCTTTGTGGGTCTTGCGAGGCAGAGAGGGGTGTCGGTAGCTATCAGTTTCTGTATATGTTGGGGGGTGTCTTTTCTCTAAAAGACACCCCCCCCCCTTCCTAAATCATAAAAAAATCCTCCAGTACAGTTTTCACTGCTGCCTTATGTTCGGGCTTCTATTTTAAAAGCTGGGGTTTTTTTGACTGGATTCCATGAGCTCTTCTATCCTTGCTGTATAATGGACATAATGATCAATAAAATGAGTTCTTCTGAGGGAATGTGAGCTTAGGTACGTTTCAGCATCCACCCATTTTCAGAGATTGGCTGTGACTTGAACTGCTTTTGATGTGAACTACCTGGAGCACTAGTGAGCAAGACCCTTAACTTACATCAGCATAACTGTGATACATAAAATCGCTTTAAATTTTGATTTTTCATCCATACATAGTTACAGCAATCTGTGGTAGTTTGTACCTGTTGCTGTCTTATTGCTGGCCTTTCATCTTGATGTTCCATTAATTGCATGTTACCCTTGCACAGCAGCCATGCTGATATCGTCTATACTGTTGCGGTTTTGGTATACGTTTTAGTATATGTGCAGCTAAAGTGCTGATATGTGAAAGGGAGTTCACTGAGGAGAAGATGGTGCTAGGTGCCTTCTCACTGGGCACCCAGTGTCCTGGTAGATTCATACAAATCTTTGGAGACTTGGAGCAGCAGTGATTGTTATTCTGTCAGCTAGAGTAGGTATAAACTTTAGGATTGTTGGTTCAGAGATTGTAGCCAGATGTATTTCTATGGTTGAACTCAAAAGTTTCTTTTAAAAGCCCTGTTGTTTTCTTTTGTTATACAGAAACCTTGGATTCTCCTGATGCTGCTATTAAGATACCTCCATATCAGCTAAGGTAAGAACTTTTAATGTTGAATCCTGTGGAGCTGTGAGTATTTGTAAAATTGAAGTAAAAATTTGAATTAAAAGCAAGGTAGAGAGAGGAGAGCTCTGGATCTATGTGATTTCTTTAGTTTGCAGATATACATATCTAGGCTGGTAGTAGTGGATAATTTGCTGACGAGCCCTGGGCCTCCAGCCATGAATGAAATGTGAGGAAACCTGTTAAAATGGGCATGATTATGTATAATGGTGTCACTTGTTTAGAAAGGAGGGCTGTCTTACGGTCTAAAGAGTTTTCCTTCTAATTTACAGCCTTCAGTATAAGTGATGATGCTTCTCAGTCTTCTCAGTGTGTTTGTTTTCTTTTAAATCTAGATCGGGTTTTGTTTACTGAAAATAAATATTCTAGAAACTGAAAGGTTATATCATCATATAGCTACGACACAGAGGAGGAACTAAAATAATACAGTTTCTATGCTAACTTCTTCCTTTAGCCTGCTAGATTATCTTGAGTAAGCCTTCTCCCTTCTTCTTGCCTCCATTTGTACACCTATAAAATGGGGGAGGTGGCACTGCCCTCATTTGTAGAGCTATTTAAGATCTCATTTTGGAAATTCTGATTTCTATGGAGAAAGTAACTAGGCAAAATTATTCACTGTCCCTTCTGACAGAACCATTAGGAAGCATCAGAAGAGACTAGCAAATGCACTGTTCAAAACAGGAGGACGTTGCTTCACACAGCTTATAGTTAAGATGTGAAATGCTGAGGGTTGCCTTATTAGAGAATGTAATGGATGCTAAAAGTTTGTATGGGTTCAAAAAGCACCTCAACATATCCATGGAAGAAATTGGTTGAAGTCTATCAGATGCAAAGGTACCCCTTCCGGTTCAGAAGTACTTTAGTCAGAGGTGATTGAGTTTATAAGAAAGTACGTAGGAGTGTTGCTATAAATCTGGCCTGTCCTGTAGTCCTCCTAGATATCCGCTATTAGCCGCTGACAGAAGTGGCACTTTTTTACCACAGTCTTACTCTCCTGGGAGTATTTTTATTACCTCATTATTCCCCACTGCTTCTTTCAGATATACTTGGTGCAGTTTTGTGCAAGGAGAGTCAGGGGTTGGAGAGCAAGTTATTCCAGAGCAGTCACCAAATAGGGAAGTAATAAGAGCAGTTCTTTTTCTGCTCTAAAATCCTGTCAGCCACAGTCCACAAGGGGCCTGAAGTCAATGGGGAATGGATGTAGCATAGGTCTGACATGACCAGTGCCAGACAGATGCATTTCCAACACAGGTTGGGCAGCTGAGAACAGCTGGATGAGTAATTCCCAGTAGCTCCATTAGAATTAGATTATGTTTGCTTGGCACTGTGGTTGGAGAAAACTTGGCTCTTTATCTTCCCATTTATCACCCTTCATCTTTAATGCAGTGTATGGTCTCTCTGTTTTTAAGTTCTATTCTCATTCCCTATGAATTTGTTATTTAGCTGTTACCACATTTCTTGCTTTTTCACTTGCTTACTGCCTCTTTACAGATATGCCTGCCTTTTTCTCTTCTTCCTCTGATGTTCTTAATGTTGTATTTTAGTTGTTTGGTTTTTTTCCCCACTGTAAATCCTAATCTTTTTAAATAAAGCTAATACCTTCACAGGTGTAGCTGTGACGAAGTAAGCTCTTAAAATTAGACTTGTCAGTAACAATACACTCAGTATTACTGGATGTTTTACAAAATGAAGGGTGCACTAGAAAATTTGAATAAAAGCTTTGGTTGTGGGATCCTTGGTATGGTTCTGCCACACAACCTCAGATGGTGTGGGAGATGTTGCTGTCACAAGCACTCTGAGCTTACTCTTCATTCTCTGCTAACAAGCTACTGCCAGACTCCAGATCAGCACGCTGGGCCACATCTTGGGCTAGAGTTCATCTGCATGATATGCAAATTAGATAAAAGTTCATCTTTGCTTGGTATTTGTTAAAGGACAGCGCTGTGATGGCTTGGTTCCTAACACTGTAAAAGAATAGCCTTGAAAACAGAACAATGGCAATGACCAGAAATACAGCCAAGACGGGTATAGGATGGAGAATCCTGACCATGTCCTTTTCCTGCTTTCATCTTGATCAGGTGCAGATTGCATCATCTGCTGTAACACAGATCAGCCCCTGGCTGCTCATCCACTTTGAATCTGCCATTCACCCTTTCTGCTGTAATATTTTTGGGTCTAGTCGTGGAGCCTGGGGATATGGTCTGGAGTATTCAGTGATACTAGAGTTAGAGTGAAGGTATGTATCGTCTTTCCACCAAGTGACCCTAGTCCACAACTCAGATCTGAGATCCATAGTGATAACATACTGAAAGTGTTAAAGGCAGTGTGCCAAATAGTTCAGGAGAAAAGTATGTATTTGTGAGGTCTCTTCCAAGAGCAGCAGCTGAATGGTTATTTAGAGTACTGCATGGTGAGGAAAATGTTCCAACTTGTTTAGTAGGAAGTTTGGTGTGTCCTTAGAATACGCTGAATACAAGAAAAGTATATCGGCACTTCTCTACAGTATATTTGAGGAAGTTAATGATCTAGGACACATCTTTACTGCATAAGAAAAGGGGGCAGATTCATGATCTGCCATGTCTAGTTGAGGTAGATACTGGTTCGGTTTCAGAAATAGTGAATCTAGTGAGTACCCCAATCAGTATTGTTTCTGTTTCTCCACAAAGCAGCGTCTGGCTTCCACTAGCAAGCTGTGCTGGTGTTACTACTGTTTAGCAGGATGGCCATGCCCTTACTTAAGTCCTTTTCCTTCTGGAACTGAAGAATGAGGTCTGCTCATGAGAAGGAGAAGGTGTAAACTCCATACTCACTTTTTTCCCCCCCTTAAAAAGTAAAAGATCGTTTGCTGATGTTGAAACCACAGTTAAAGATGGGTAGAGGTTCTTCATAATGTTTTCTTTTAAGACAGTGATCCTAGCATGAGAATGGGGAGGACAAGTTATCTCTGCATTTCCTCAGACTATGACTAAGTTGAGTTCAGAGGTTTTTACATGTATTATATCAGCTACACACTTATCTCCACCATACTGTTGGGGTAGATTCCTTCTGTGTTCTGGCTTGCTGCTGACCTATCCATAGCTTCCTGTCTTGTGTTGGGCTTCTGTTACTGAACACCAGGCAGGCCATATGATAGTTTCCTGAAGTCCATGCAGTTAATTAGAGGGTTCAGCTGTAGCATTTGTATGGGAGCTGTTTCCAGAACTTGTCTGGTAGCCATTTAGGTAGCATGTCCTTGCTATGTTTGGGAGCACCTGGGATACTTTTGCCCCATGGGAGTGCAGTGACTGGACATTCAGCCTGGAATGTCATTCTTTAATTAGTTTGACAGAGATCTGTTGGGTATATCTTCAGGGAGCTAAATGAGACTATTTTGCTGTTCAGCTTCCTTTGATGTTAATTAGACTTATGAATCCAAATCCCAGTTAATGACCTTGCATATTAATTCTAGTGAGGGGCATTATTTAAATGTCTCACTTCCTAAAGAAATACAAATCTCCAACAAATTTGGACTTTCCCACAGAGTCCGGTCAGCTCTGCCTTGAGATAGGAATATGTGTGTGCTTTTTCAGTACTTTACACTGTGATCAGTCTATTGAGCAAGGGTATGGAATTGTAAAGAAGATTAAAGTGGACCGGGATGGAAATGACCTTAAGTCAGTTCAAGGCTGTGAATTCTTGAGAAGGGAGAGTCACGTAACCCATTGGTGACCGGTCCATTGTTGCCTGCCTAGTATGTTGTTTGTCTCTGATGAACAGGTATTGTGAAAATCAGATATATACTAAGTGCTTGAGGAGGCTGGATGGATGACTTATAAGGAATGAATTGGATAAAAAGGAACTGATGTGCTGTTTTAATTGGTGAATTGATTACATGGAAAATAGCTTAAGAGAGCTTAAAGTTGTCTGCCAGCAAACAATTGTTTGCTGCTAAGTTGGGCTACATTCATTTCAGTATTTTCAAGATGACAAATTCTGCCCTAAGGCCAACCACCTATACTGAGCAAGTCTGTCATCTTGGGTAATTCCTGGCCAGCTTCTCCATTGTGATTTCAGAGGCGATACATAAAAGGTAACTGAATAGACACCTGAAAATGAGCCTTGAAAGAAAATGTTTGATGAGAGCACTTTAATATTCATGAGTATTATATACATACCAGAGAATAAAATAAGAGACTGGACAGCGCTTGCCAATCACATAGTGCTTTGAAAAAACTTGGTTAGGGCAGAGTTTCTTGGAATGCTTTATGCAATTAAGTCACACCCTATAAGCTATATAAAACTTAGTGGCTTTCTATCAGTACAGACTTGGTGCTGTATAGAGGAGGTTGGTTGGGCCTTTTGAGGGAGGCTGTGGCTTGGTGGGTAGTTTAGCTGTTGTGTTTTGGTGTTTCTGTCCTTACTGGAACCTGGAATCTTATATACAGAATATCTTACTATATCCCTGCCATTCTTCATTAGGAATTTTTTTTTACTATCCTAAAGGGACTTTCTTATAGTTCTAAGACATTTCCTGTAATTTCCAGGTCTTTCTACTATCCTGTCACTCCTTTTCTTTTCCTTTGACCGGAACAGTGGCAAAATATGGTTTTGCCCTTTTGTCAGTGTAGCAGAAGCATCACTGCAGACTTGAGTTTGAGCTGTTCTGTGGTGCTTGTGTGGTTGTTGTCTCTTTACTCTCAGGGAAATGTGACTGTGTGCAGAAGATGCATAGGCAAGATTCTCTATAGTATAAATTGCTGTTCATGCCAGCTTAAAGTTTCCCCTGTGGACTTCAAAGTAATGGCCATGAGACCTGTTGATGACTGAAGCGTGCTGGCGTAGTAACTGATGTCATTTACATTCCTTCTTCAAAGATGAACCAGAAGGGCTTTCCAAGTGCTTCCTTGTCTCTTCAGCATATCTGTACACTGCACATCTCTGTACCAAAAAGTTGCAGAAAGTAATTGAAATCAAATGGAGATACAGGCTCAGGCCCTGAAGGCACCAATTCTGGGTGCCTAATCGGAGAGATATGGGTCTTCACTTTCAGAGTTGCTAAGTGTTTCCAAATCCTGTGTTGGTAGCAGTTCTTATGTTCATTATTGCAAAAGCTTGCATCCCACTGGCTTGCATGGTTGTACTCTTCGCTGGGTAAAAAACTGGCTGGTTGGCGGGGCTCAAAGAGTGATGGTGAATGGAGTGAAATCCGGTTGGTGGCCTGTCACAAGTGGTGTTCCCCAGGGCTCAGTACTGAAGCCAGTTCTCTTTAATATCTTTATCAATGACCTGGATGAGGGGATTGAGTGCACCCTCAGTAAGTTTGCAGATGACACCAAATTAAGCGGGAGTGTTGATCTGCTTGAGGGTAGGAAGGCTCTGCAGAGAGATCTGGACAGACTGGATCGATGGGCTGAAGCCAATTGTATGAGGTTCTAGAAGGCCAAGTGCTGGGTCCTGCACTTCGGTCACAACAGCCCCAGGCAACGCTAAAGGCTTGGGGAGGAGTGGCTGGAAAGCTGCCTGGCAGAAAAGGATCTTGGGGGTCTTGGTGGACAGCCGGCTGAACATGAGCCAGCAGTGTGCCCAGGTAGCCAAGAAAGCCAATGGCATCTTGGCCTGTATCAAGAATAGTGTGGCCAGCAGGAGGAGGGAAGTGATCGTGCCCCTGTACTCAGCACTGGTGAGGCCGCAGCTTGAGTAGAGTTCAGTTTTGGGTGCCACAGTATAGGAGGGACATTGAGGTGCTGGAGCGTGTCCAGAGGAGGTCAACAAAGCTGGTGAGGGATCTGGAGAACATGTCTTATGAGGAGCGGCTGAGGGAACTGCTCAGCCTGGAGAAAAGGAGGCTGAGGGGAGACCATATCGCTCTCTACCTGAAAGGAGATTGTAGCAAGGTGGGGGTCAGTCTCTTCTACAAAGCAATGAGCAGTAGGACAAGAGGAAATGGCCTCAAGTTGCTCCAGGGGGGGGGTTAGGATGGATATTAGGAAAAATTTCTTCATCGAAAAGGTTATCAAGCGTTGGAACAGGCTGCCCGGGGAAGTGGTGAAATTGCCATCCCTGGAGATTTTAAAAGACAGGTAGAGGTGATGCTTAGGGACATGTTTAGTGGTGGTCTTGGTAGTATTAGGTTGGTGGTTGGACTCGATGATCTTAAAGGTCCCTTCCAACCTAGGTCATTCTATGATTCTATGATTTCACATTGGCCTTTCAAAAATAGCCAGTATTTCTGGGGATTTGAGCTGGAAAGTCAGAAGTCAGTGGTGAGCAGGGTCCTCTGTAGTAACCAGCTTATGTCCAGTTCCGTCTCTCCTGTTTGTGCCCAGCTGCTGTTCATCTTGGTGCTAGTTTTTGAGAGCAATTTGTGACCTTCGGAAAGCCAGTGCAATGAAGAGCAGTCAGGAACAGAAGTAAGTCCTAAACTTAGCTGAACTCTGAATTTATTTTTTTTTTTCTTGTAATCATGGGAATTTGGGGATGACATTGGTAGTTCTACCCTGCCATTTATTTTTGCATCTCTAGCTTTGCATCTGACATACTTTTTGAGAAGTAGCTGCAGCTTACAAACTCCTAAATAAAACAACATGCTCGCTCATTTTAGCTTACATGTGCTCAACAAATAATAAAACCAGTAAGTGTGGTGTGATCATCACCAAACATCCAATGCCATAGAGACTTCTAATCCACTTAGCTTTGCGGATAATTCATCCACTTAAAGAATCTTGAGGCTTGGAATGCATTTTGGCTTCTCCATTGTGAAGAAATTTTTGTGATTTCATCATTTCATTCTTCTCCCATCTATTTTGTTCATAATTTCTGTTAGTTTCTTTCTACTGGGCAAGAGCGGATAGAGAGGCTGATATGTATCAGATCCCCCGACCAGAAGAAAGGAGTGGGGAGGGAGGAATTATTGTCTCTGAGGTTTTTTTTTGGGAGGGTGTTTTTAGCATACCTCTCTCTATTTTACTCTTTCTCATTTTTAAAACGCTTTGCTTCCTGCTGTTGCTGCCACAGCCACCTGGCATTAAGTGCTCCGGTGCTTTCCTCTTGAACCTGACTGCTGGATGTGTGACTCATGCTGCTCAACCATTACACAGTTGCTATCTGGCATTCAGCAAGTGGATGATGAATTCCTTGGCAGGCATCTGGCCAAGAAGAGATTCTAGTGGCAGTGTGGACTGCTGTGCTGCATCTCCTGTGTTGGCAGTTTACAGGCTGGATCCAGACTTGTGGGGGCATTTACATAGCTCATTTGGTATTTTGAACAGTGTATATGCTCTGGCCTTGATTTAAAATGTTGCATTCCTAGTTCTAATGTTGGGGGGTGGGCGGGAGGAGGAGAATTGTGTTTAGAAAGGCAGTGTGTTACTGTCTGAAATAGCGTTTGGATCAATCCGCATGTTTAATCTCGGAGTTGTAACTGGCCTTATTTCTTGTCTGATGAGCAGGTATTTTTATCTCAGGAGAACTTTGCATCTGTTCTGGGACGCCAAAAGGCAGCAGTGTTGGAGAGGAAAGGAGCGTGTAGAGTCAGTTTCCATCATGCGTGTCTGAACTCTTGCTGTCAAGAAAAGGTTCCAAAAGTGTTGGAAGGCCTCTAGATCTAGGAGTCCCTAGTCCGAGTCAGGCAGGGGTTATAGCTCCTGAAGGTATCAAAGAAGGTTTGGTATTGTCATGGGAAAAGGCGCATGGTTTCAGAAAGATTATTTCTGTTACTCTTAGTTGTGGATTTGTATGGGGTTTTGGTTTTTTTGGGGTTCTGTTTAGTTGTTTTTGTTTGGTTTTTTTTTTAAGGCCAGTGCTTGCTGTTTCTGAAACCAACTTTCTGCCCTTCCTGACATTCTTAGTAGTAGTAAGTCTCAATATTCACCCCTGCTTTCGGTCTTTGTTCCTTTTATGGATTCTTCTGAAAGTCCATTCTAGATTTGTGACTGAAGCCCACAGCGTACTTACTGGTTTTGGCTGGGCTAGAGTTGATTTTCTTCATAGGAGCTGGTAGGATGGGAGTGCAGAGCGGCTGGGTGGGGCTGAGCTGCCTATTGGGGTTAACCCCCAACATACAGTTACTGTGGGGTGTATGTAATTCATTCAGTACAGGAATAGCACCAATAAGAGATGAGAGCAGCCATAGTTTTGAGTGTTTGTCTAATTTCTAATAATAAACGTAACTAAAATATTGCCCTAAGGGTCTAAGGATGATAATGGGATAACAGTGTGTGTGTGTTTGTTTTAAACATTTGATCACTTCTAGTGCTTGCAAAGGAGAAGAAAGTGAGAACGTTGGGAAGCTGTTGATAATAGCCTTAGAGAATGAAATATGGTTGGGTAGAGAAACTAGGGGATGGGAGAAGTGGCACTGAAACTGAGGACTGTTTTCCTAATAAATGAGGCTTGACTCTGCTGCGCTCTGTGTGTGATGCTGCGCAAGTCATGACTTCTCTTTGTTTTGAAAATGAAGAGGTGAGTGGGAATAATAAAAGTATTTTCTCACAGTTCTTTTGTTTACATTCCATGAAAAGTAACAAAACTGCAGGAAATACACTAGCTTTGGTTTCCTCGAGTGTTTATTTGCTTAAGAAATTGAGTATGCTAAGGTGCAGTGAGTATACGATTACATAATGCATTGCAAATGTGGGGATATTTTTAACAACTATCCCTTAGGTCTGTCAAGATTTAGCATTGCACTGCTGTTAAAGTTGAATTGAATTGCAGATTGCAGCATTAACCTTCAAAATGTAACTAGTAATGACCAGAAATATACCTCATCCTCCCATTTCTTCATCAAACTGTTTTGTAACTAACTCTAGGCCATCCAGCTGTAATGGAGAAAATAAGATCGTTTGCAAGATGTCTCTGCTATAGCACCTCTGTGTCTCTGCTGTCCCCTCAATCCTGCCCCATCCCAGCATTGTAAAACTTCCCCTGATGGAAGTTTAATTCTCGTAAGATGCTTTATTTGTTTTCAGTGTACTAAAATTTTGAAACAAAAATGTTTTCACTGGAAAAATCCTCACCTTTCTTTCCAGGCTTACCAAATATAGGGAAGAGAGGTTTCAGCTTGATAAGCTTCCAAAATTGTAGGCTGAGCAAGTCCAGCATGTGCTCTACCTCAGGTCAGGAGGTGTACACTAAGGATGGATACTCTGTTCGTCACCTATCTTCATGGTGTGCTTCAAATGATAACCAACAAAATCACCTAAAGGATACAGATTGCTTTATAGTGAAAACTTTGTGAGGTTTACGTGTGTCATCAAATTCCCTAAGCGCAGAGTTAGTAAGTGGCTGTCATACCTTGTGCACAAAGGGCAAAAATTTACTGGGGTGGATGTTCTAGGGAGAGTGATGATAACATATCACAGAGAGATTACACTATAGCTTTGGAGACTGGAAGCATCCTGATTATTAGTTTGGCCTTGTCTACTTTAATATTGTGTAGAATCTTTTGCTGTCTCTCTTCCTTCCATCTCAAGCAAAGGTACATTGTGTGCTTATGTTTTTTGTTTTGTTCTGTTTTGGTTTCATCTTCACAACAGTATCAGGCTCCTATCTAGGAACTTTGTGTTTGTGTTGAAACCAAGATGTTATTAGCGAGCAGAGCAAAGAAGCAAATGACCTTAGAAGCGCTCTCCAGCTGAGTGACTGTGCTGAGCTATTTCATTAAGATTGTATGAATTCTGTGGTCTCGGCTGCATTAGGCTGGATGGAAGATTAAATTGTTCACGTTTGGCTTTCCTGTGAGTAGAGCTATACATCTGCTGTTATGGCAAATCCATTTCTCTTGGAAAGTATGTAAATAACAAAAATTATAAATGCTACCGTGTCAGTCTTTTACTACTAAGCAGTATTAAATTGCAGTCTCATTCAACATTCCAGGTTGAAAAATTGTTAAAGTTCTAGCTAACAAACTGTATGAAGTTACATTTAGGCATTATTCCTCACTTCCTTTTCCCTATGTCATTAAGTGTCCTCTGATAAGGAACTCATATGCTTCCCTCCAGAGGCAGATTCGTTTTAGTGTTGGGTGAAGTGATTACTTTGTGCCTTGATTTGAAAAGCAAAAGGAGTCAAGGGAAGAGGGGAATACATGAAGCAAAGAGGATGGAAAAAGGAAGTGCTGAGCTGGAAGGGAGACCCAGAGGGAACTCCCAGAGAGAGCTGATGTCAGCAGCTGAGGTGAGAGAGAATCAGATACAGAAAGAAAAGGAGAGTTAAACCTCAAGTCATATGAAAAGAAGCCTTTCCATTGTAACTGGATAAAAGTGAAGAGTTTTGTACTGTGTGGGGAGAAAAAGAATAAGTTTTTTTTTTTTAATAAAAAAAGAAGCTGCAAGTGGTGAGGAAGAAAAATGAAAGTCGTAGAATAGTTTGGGTTGGAAGGGACCTTTAAAGATCATCTAGTCTAGCTCCCCTGCAGTGAGCAGAGACATATTCAACTAGATCAGGTTGCTCAGAGCCTTGTCCAACCTGACCTGGCTTTCAGCCAGAAATTATAAAGTTAGTAAAGGTGGAACCTCTCCTGGTTATGTGAGAGGCAAATCTCTTGACATGGGAAACATGCACACAAGTGTCTCTATACTTGTGAATAGCTGGAGTAAAATCCTGGCCCTGCTAAAGCACATCAGATATTATATCAACATAGTATAACAGCAGTCTCTCAACTGTTTGGTTTTATTTTCAGGACCTGTAAACTGCAACACCAACTGTTTTTTCATTCTTATGTAGCACTGTAACACCAAAGTTGTCTAACAGTGCATGATCATCTTGTAGTGGTACAGCATCATAAAGATAAATTATTGTTGGCTTTTTTTCTTGAAAAGGAGGATTCTAACTGGAAGGCTTTTATCTTATTGTTCTAAGAGGTCTCTTAAATACTATCACCAAACTTGTATTTGCATAGAGATACAAATTTTAGTGCTGGAGGGATCTGTTGTAGTCATTTGGTACAATTTCCTGCATTGTGGAGGCATGAGAACTTGCCCTATATTTATATGCTGCAAGCTCCAGATTGCTCTCTGAGCTCAACTGTAATACTCTTTGTAAGTGGGACGGTCATATTTCTGCTGTAGATAAAATTAATCATTTCTCTAGAATGTGAGCAAGGACTTAAAATCTCCTTTCTTCTTGAAGAGCTGTTGCTTGAAAAAGGGTGTACTTATTCTTGTTCATCCTCCAGTTTTTAAGTAGTTCCATTATGAACCACAAAGTTGTTGTTGGAGTCTTATCAATGGTGTCTAAGCTAGCAGGAAAAAAGGAGTTATGGATATTTTTACTTTTATATGTACATGTGTTCATATATACACTGGTAGAATTTGTTTTACACAAATTAAATCATCCCCTGTTATGTAGGGCCGCTATTTTCTTCTGTTTGATTTACATAAGGGTAACAGCTGGGAGTACCTCCAGAATTTTGTGGATTCATCTTTACCATTTATTTTCTCATGGTGGGCCAACTTTTCTGCTTGAGTAAGTGAGGCAAATGGAGTTACATGCTGTGATAATTTGTTCATTTTAAGCAGCTAAGACTAAGAATCTTTTCTGTTAGTGTTACTCTGACTGAAAAAATGTCAGACTGGTTGCAACTGTTATCCTGCCTAACAAACAGCGTATCAGAAAATGGCAACAGCCGTGAATCAAATTCTTACCTGTTCTTTGACTGGGCTGTGAATTATGCTATGGAATGCAAATTACATGCTGATAAGGTCCTGAGGTTCTGAATTCGCTTCTCCTGTGTAATTTTCAGGGGGGAAGATAATGCAGAGAGATCTTATTTTTAATCTCTCTTTATTTTTAATCCCATTTCTGAAAATTAATATGGTTATCACCATTTGCATGAAGGGAAATAACTCTTACAGTGGTGTCAAATACTTCATTTATAGAGTCCCCTTGCCTAAGTCAGTATGGTGGAGGTGAAGGCGGGCCATGAGACTGTGTTTCAGGCACTAACAAGAAGGAGTTAAGGTTGGGCAATTTCCTATCTTCATTACCATTTTCACCATGCGAGTGACTTAATGAGCCATTATTCTCCTCTCACTAAAGGCTTTTTCTGCTACAATGAAGACAGAAATATTTTTATGATCTCTTACTTACTGTAGTAATCTGTCTTGCTCTGACCTTTTTGGCAGTCTGTTTTGACTGGCCTGTCATAGCATCCTTTGTGAGAGAACTGCAGGGAAAGTGGTAAGTTGATAAGCCACAGCAAACTCAGACGACTAGAAAGGTCGTTGTAACCCAGCGTGCTGAATATAAAGGCTATTTACATTCTCGTGACTCATTCTGGAGTGGGGTAGCTCAGGAAGGACAACCTGTGCTCCTGGAGATACTGATCCTGGAATACGCACTTGGTTCTGTCTCCGACCTTTTTGCTTGACCCTGGGCAGGTCATCTAGGATTCAGTCCAGATACTATGGAGGTCTAGTGACAGAACTCCAGGTAGCCTCAGTAGGAACAATACTGAGTCTTTGTCCTCAGTGCTCTCTGCTTCCTCTGTTTTACACGTAACAAGGTCCACACTTACCAAATGCTGTTTTCTCTAATGGAGTACCCATTAGTGCAAACACCTACTGGTTTCTAGTGACCTTAGAATGTATATTTTTGTATAATTTTTACTTTTTTTATAAATTGGTCTTCTGGGTCATGACAGGAGGGTGGTTGGCACTTTTTGCTTTGAAGAAAGGGGGCTGCCATCATGTTATACTCATTTGTTCAGTATTTATGTGTTACACCATATTTGCATTGAAACACCATGATTAGGAAAGCTGTTTCATGTCTCTGCAATTACTTTCTGTGCTTTAAAATCATTCGTTCAGACCCTTGTACTGCAGTGACTCTCACCATATCCTTCGCACAGGTGACCTTAGGCAATTCCAGCAGGTAAAGAGTGATCCCTGTCTTCCCTTCTGCTATGAGGGAAAGAGCACTACAGCCAGGAATATGTTATTCCCACCTCTTTTTTTTTTTTTTTTTTTTTTTTTTTTCTCCTCTTCCTTTTTTCTGAGTTCCAGTGGCTCTTTGAAAGGATGCGCTGTATTTCGCGGTGACCTGTTTCCCTAGAATCCTCTTGTAGGTCAGCTGCTGTCCTGTCCCTCAGTCTGACGGAATTGCTCTACTTTCTCCTGTGCTATTTTTTTCTTTTTAAGATGCTGAAATCTAACTGGGGATTTTTGTTTTTCAGCTGTCTGGTTGTACGCGTCTGGTGATGCTCGATAGATTCCCCCAGTCCAGGTTTGCCTGCACGCTGAGGCGAAGGGGCCAGCCCCGGCTCTGGTGGCTGTGTGCCTTTTTTGTGGAGGTGGGGGTGGCGACTAAAAAGAAGGGGTGATGATGTCACTTGGGGCACCCCAGGGT
>VFFE01007705.1:157656-347182 GCA_008921705.1 Burhinus oedicnemus
TTTTTCCCCCCTTTTTTTTTTTTTTTTTTTTTTTCTTCTTTCTCCTCTTCTTTTTTTGGGGGATGGTGATGTTGTTTTGTTTGTTTTACTTTTTAAACTGAGCTTTCTTTTGAGAGCACTGCTTTGTGGACATATGAAAACAATGCAATTAGTGTGGATTTCAGCATAGTACACCACTTACATCTGAGCACATCCTTCTTCTTTACTGCCATTCCTTCTTTGCACCATCTCAACTTCTTTCTTCCCTCTAGCTTCTGTTTTCATTGCTTTGTTTCATCTGTCAATGCCCAGGATACCTTCCCCTGAAGCTTTTGGTAGCTTTCCCTCCTCCAAGTCAAAGGTGCTCCCTTCCTTTCATGCCCCCTCTGTGTTGTACTTGACTCGTCTCATTCAGGGTTAAGTTGGTATTTGTGCCTATATGTGTATATATGTCCACACCTGCATGCATCAGTATGGAAGCTTAGGGGTTCCAGTTTGAAACTAGTTTCTGTACAGTAATGTAAATGGAAAACATTCTTAAACGTGTTTTGAAGTATGTTGATGTGTACCAGCTTATTGTGAGAACTTCACATATGTAAAATGTCTTACACGTGTAGCACTACAAAACCTGAATGAATTGTGACTTGACAGTATAACACTACAGACAGTGGAGTAAGCAATGAGATCCCATGGTGTGGGACCACTCAAAACAGGGTGGAATTATAGAAGGGCTATAAGGTATAAGAGGAAACCTCGGTCCCTTTCTTCATTGCACTCTGAGGTCTGCGTTACCTTTTGTGCAGCCTTATTGAACCCAGTTCTTAAGTCCCTACCTTAGTAGGGACTGACTGTGTTAATTTACGTCATCCTTTCCCATTCTGCCTGAGGATTATCTGCTGTGTCCTTCTGTGTTTTCATACTAGCAGATGATGCATTTAAATGGCAGGTCAAACTGAAGTGTGGAAGATGCTCAAGCTAATCAAACATTGTGAGGTATCTCTGCAGGTGTTTTATAACTGTAGCATGGAAATGCTAAAGATTTAATTGACTGTGTAACAAGAACAGGAAATGACACAATGGCAATTCATTTTCTCTGAGAATACAGTGGGAATACAGGCTGCAGCAACCTTAATTAGATTTTCAGTTAAACATTTTTAGCAAGGATGGGAAGTTCAGCTAATTGAATCTGTTCTAATTTCCATCCTCCTGTTTGTCATTTTTTGCTCTTTATTTTAGGAGGTATCTCAAGAAACAGCTCTCATTGTTCTCTGCTCATTGCAGTATGTGATGACAGATGGTAGGCAACATGCTGATGTGCAGGGTAGCTACATGTAAAGCCATAGGAGCTCCCACCTGTCTTCATTATAATGAAACTGAACTGGATCCACTCCAGTGGCTTATGACTGCCTTCCCTTTCCCCTCTCCTCCCAGTCTCCATCCACTTTAATGTGAGAATAAGCTTGTTGTGTATTGATCATGCCCCAAACGTTTGTGCTGTTGTAGTGAACTGTAGAAAGTCTAAAAGAAATGTGGTGTTCTGCCCTGAAAAGGTGCAGGTCTAAATAATCATCAGTTTTTAGCATCCCTGCAGTTAGTACTATACATTATTGTGATATTTTTTTTTCTTTCTTCTTTTTTTTTCCTGGGTGTGTCTGGCTGATTGAGTACCAGTTAATGTACAGGTACCTTGTTTTGGCACCTGTTGATCTACTAATTTCAAACATGAGTTCTCCCCCAGAGGGTGATAGTGACAACTTCTTTTAAAAGAAAGAATATGTCAAAGTCACAATGTAAAAGTTAGAACTCAAAGGTGCTTTGTGCATTAGAGATGTATTGCTGTGGCACCTCTCTAAACTAGAAAGTCCTAACACAATTTACCTGCATGCTACACGTGTTCCCAGGCCCAGGCAAAGCTGGCAGTAGCCAGCTCTGTACTGGCTAGAGGATTGCTGTCTGAACCCTGGAATAGATGTTTTGGCAGTGTCTGTAGATCTGGATGATATGACACTCTATGAGGAAATATTTCCTAGATGTTCTGTAGTTCAAGCTGTTTCGGATGCTAAACTCACAGATTTTAGGAGTCCTTCTAGTTAAATTGATTCCAGAAACATTCAAGAAAGGAGCTTCTGAGAAAATTGGGCTTTGTGCCTGCCTGTTTCTTGGAATATCATAAATGAAACAAATGGTTAGCTTTTAGTTAGAAACCTATTTTAAGATACGCTTGTAGTCTGCTTCAGATTCTTTAGAAATCTGTGTAATTCATGTTTCTTTTAAAAAGCTTCTTGTGGTGTTATGCCAAATGACCTCTTACGAATTCCCATAATCTGGGAAGAAGGTACAAATATGAAAAGACCTGCAGGTTCTCAAGAGGCCTTTGCCAAGTACAGAAGCTTGCTAGATTGCTTGACTGAGCCATGCTTGTGACTCTCAAGTCTTTATCATTAGAGGAAGGGGTTGCATTTCAAAAAGCCAATAGCTTGTGATTTGTGCTTTTGGGGGAAAGGTGGAGAGGAAGGAATAACAACTGAACACGCCCAAAGTAGAGTTGACTTTTCAGAGTGGACATTCAGTTCCCTTTGCAAGCAGGATCCACTGAAGGAGTTACAAGCTAAGTTCCCCAAAGCTGAGATGGCCAATATTTGGTAATCTTCATTTAAGTTTTTTAAAAAGCGGGTTCAGGTTGTAGACTGCCAGTTTTGGAAGGACATTAGTAGGTTATAGGCAGACTGTGGCAGAGCATGACTTTAGGTAGCTTTGACAATATGTCTGAAACTCCAGTGATCACTATTGCTCTAACCCAGGGCTTCTCCTTAGCTAGTTATGAAGGGAAGATTTGCGAGAGGAGCAGAATATCCATGCTAGTCTACTGCATGTGTTTCATTCATGGCAGAACTTGAACCTTTAGAGTTGTGGGAGAGTTAGTCAGTACTTTTATTTTTACATACTTTTGGGCAAATGAACTATTTATCGTGGGGTCAACTGAAACTAAGTGAATTCAGGTCAAAGGCAGCTCATGGGAGCAAAAGAGGAAAAACTCTTCATTTTGGTATTTTTAGAAATTAAACATCTTTGACTCTGCTTTGAAAAGATAAGGGGTTTGGGTGTTTGTTTGAATGCTTTGAGACTTGACAAAGAAGAATACTTGAAATGGAACAAGTCAGGGCTTTTTAGTTTCCAATTGGATAAGAAAAGACTCAATTAGTTGTTTTCTGTCCCTTCATACCTTGCACACGCTTGTCTCCATGGGGCAGAAATTAATGCAATTCCAAAAGGGCTCCTTGGGGTGCAATGCAGGCAGTTGGAGAGCTAAGACTCTTAAGGGCTGGCACAGAATAGTTTGCCATAAACAAGTATGTCTACACAAATGTAAAAATAGACTCTATGTACAGATAAGTGCCTCTTATGATATGTGACCTAATGAAGTGTTGTAAACCTTCAGGGAGACTGCAGTTGCACGTGGGCTGAGTATCTCTGATCAGGAATGAGTTTCCTGCCAACTAGCAGGATTTGCTTAAAGATCTTGTGGTTACTACGTGTTCCTCAGATTCTGAAGCCCTTCTCTGATAAGGAGCAAAGGGCAAGGAGAGAAGTCACAGCTCCAGACACTGTTTGCTTTGGTCACCAAATAAAAAAAAATCTGGTATGTAAGCACTGAGTCAAAAGCATCTAAAATACTATACTAATCAGTGATTTATTTTAATATTCAAAAAAATGGTGTTATTCTGTCATCAAAGTACAGCTTAGTCATAGTTCTAGCACATGCTAATTCAGCTGTAAACCAAACTCATTAGTGTACATTTGCTTTTGTCTACACCGTTTATAGTTGGAGGGAACTAACATGACAGGGCACACTGTACTGTAGAGGAGGCCATAGACCAAAACTTGACTAATAGAAAGTGGATTATGAAACCACTTTTCTAGCAACCTGAATATTAAACAGAAGGTAAGTAACTGAAGTGTGATGTTTATCACGCTGAGCTGAAGGACCGCTAGTGATTTGTGAATCCTTTCTTTATGCTTTGCACATTCATGCATGCACACAGAGGGCTAACAGTTGGGAAGTATTTTGTGAATTTTAAATTAAAAGGCCATTCTTAACAGTGTGTGAAGAAATATGCCAGCTTTCTTTAGAGGGTAAAAGTGCTTCACAGAGTTGTGAAATTTTCCTTGTTAACTGTATGCAAGTGTTATCTTACTGAAAGTGATACAGCCCTTCTGGAATGTTACTCCTTTGAATACCAATTTTAGTTCCGTTGTTCCCTCTCACTCTTATTTTTTTAATTTTCCTCAGGGAGAAGTGTCTCCTTCCTCTCCAACTGGCTCTGGAATCAAAGAGCATGAAGCTGGCCCAGCAGGCTCTAGCAGGGATGCAGGTATGGCTTTAGAGTAAGGGTGGGTTATTAGGCAGTGGGAGTTAAGGAAATCTAGGCTTTTCTTTTGAAAAATACTACAGAAAAAGTGTCTATGCTCAGGTGGACCTAACAATAATGTTCATGTTTCTGTAACAGTGTTTAGAAGTTAGGATGCAAGTAACAGCTGGTGATTCTGCAGAAGCTAAAAATGTTCGGCAGATAGATGGGAGTTCCTGGCTTTCAAAGTTGAAATAGAGACGTACTCTTCCTTGTGTGGCCTTGTGCTGCTCTCAGTAAGCCTTGCCACTGCTAAATGTCTCAGAAACTAAACTGAGTCAAATTTTTGTGTTTTCTTTGATTAGGAGAGAGGACTTCAGTGCTTGAAAGATGGAGACATTAATAAAGGTTCTGGGAGCTGCATTCTCTATGTGTGGGCACTTTCCAGGGGTTTTTTTGTACACTGGAAACAGTAGGACTAGCATCCAATTTGGAAGTTTATGAAATTGCAGAAGAAAACAGCAGTGCAGCACAAGCAACAAGACCTGGGTTTGACAGTATAAAAACTAAAGTGGTTTACCTTTCTTTTAATTGGATAAATGAGTACCTATCAGTAAATAATTACCGCTAGGGGGATGCTAGTTGTGGAAAAGGCAGGTACACTGCTGGGGCATAAAATACATGCCACTGTTTTCCAAAAAGAAATTTCTCCCTCAAAGGGCAAGCATTAAGTTGTTTTGGGAGTATAAGGATGTAAGTGGATAATTCAAATTCACTTAATTCAGCATATGAGGTGTCAGGCATTTGGTTGGAGAGTGCCCCAGTATGGGGCACAACATGGTTGTAGGTGGCTCCAGTTAAGGAAAAAAAGTACTTTCTGAACGGTTACTGTAATTATTGGGCTCTGCCAAAAGACACATATCACCTTGCAGTGTAGTACGCTGGTCCCACTCTGAGATCCTGTGCCCTGTGTCTCAGATATATGAGGTAGGGAAGGTTGTTTTTAAAGTGAAAGCAAGACTAGACTAGTGGAACTTGAACATATGTGTGCTCTTGTAACAGTGCAGGTGTGCCTGTTAGAAGAACATTGTAGAGTGATGATCAACCAAGAATAGTGGAGGAGTTATGAATGACCCACTGTTCACTGTAGTATAATTTCCTTGCGAACACTCTGTGAAGATAAACTTTATCTTTTTACTCTTCTAATTTGCTGCACATGCACTTGAGTTCTCTAAGAGCTGGATTCGCAAAGTTGTGGATTTGCAGCATGGTACCTTAAATAAGAGTGTTACGTCCTATTTAGAAGCCTAAAAAAGTAATCCAGGCAATAATACAGTCCTTCATCTGCATTTGTAATATGTGAAGTTTTATGAAGGACAGAAAAGCAAACCACACAACTGATGCTATGGAGATAGGTTAAAAAATAGGATAAAGTACAAAAATGAGATGAAGTACAACTTGAATTTGCCAAAAGTAGGTCACAGGATGGTGGAGGTTAGCCAGGACCTCTGGAAGTCATCTGGTCCAATTTACCTGCTCAGGCAGGATCACCTAGAGCCAGTTGCCCAGGGCGGTGTCCAGATGGCTTTTGAATATCTCCAGGGGTGGAGGCTCCACAGCCTCCCTGGGTAACCAGTGCCAGTGCTTGACCACCCTCACAATGAAGTGTTTTCTGATATTCAGACGGAACCTCCTGTGTTTCAGCTTGTGCCCATTGCTTCTTGTCCTGTCAGTGGGCACCACTGAAAAGATCCTCTGTTCTCTTTGCACCTTCCCTTCAGGTATTTATATACATTGATGAGGTCCCCCCTGAGCTTTCTCTCCTCCAGGCTAAACAGTCCCACCTCTTTCAGCCTTTCCGCATAAGAGAAGTGCTCCAGCCCCTTCATCGTCTTAGCGACCCTTCCCTGGACTCTCTCCAGTAGCTCCGTATCTCTCATACCAAACTAAATGTTCTCCTTTATATAGAAAAAGGTATTCTTCTCCTTGTAAATTGAGTTAAATCTCATCAGACTGTACAGTGCTAAAATATTTGATATGCTGCTATGTGGGAAATTCTTTAAAGCATTGCTGTGGGTTAACCCTGGCTAGCAGCTCACTCTCTCTTAGTGGGACAGGGAAGAGAATCAGAAAGGTAAAAGTGAGAAAACTCATGGGCTAAGACAGAGTTTAGAGGGAAAGCAAAGCTGTGTGCACAAGCAAAAGAATATAAGGAATTCATTCACTAATTCCCATTGGCAGGCAGGTGTTTAGCCATCTCCAGGAAAGCAGGTTACTTCGTAAGACAAATGCCTTAACTCTGAATGTCATCCATCCCCCCCAACCCCCACCCCCTTCCTCCTTCTTTCCCCAGCTTTTGTGGCTGAGCACGGTGTAATATGGTATGGGATATCTCTTTGGTCAGTTGGGGTCAGCTGGCCCAGCTGTGTACCCTGCCAACCTCTTGTGTATCCCCAGCCTGCTTGCTGGGGGGGGCAGTGTGAGAAACAAAAGGCCTTGATGCTGTGTAAGCTCTGCTCAGCAATAGCTAAAATGTGGGTGTGTTATCAATGCTGTTTTGGTCACAAATCTGAAACACAGCACCCTATGAGTTCCTATGAAGAAAGTTAACTCTGTCCCAGCCAAAACCAGTACAAGCATAGAAAATAAGAAGTAGGAATGAACCAGTGAAATGTTCTACAGAATTGAAGCTGGGAAGGAGTGTCAGCACAAAAAATTATGCAGAACATACAGGGTGAAGTGGGCTGCTCAAAGTCTGCAGTGGGACAGAGCAAGGTTGTGTACTTGGGAACTAAGACAAGATAGTTTTGCTCTGTCATGGGAGCTTCTAAGAAGATTGGAGCTGGGAAAAGACTTGGATGGGTACATCTATTGCAGGATGCCTGCCACTAATAAGAGGCACCCATGAAGGTGGTTGTAGACTAAATGGAAGAGGCATTTCTAGTAGAACTCTGAAGAAATAGTGCCACTGGCCATGTTGGGAGATATTGGCTCAGGTACTGGCTTTTTCCAGGCAAAGGAAATTTGATCAGTCTCAAATACTCAGTATGAAGTTCAGTCAACCTGTGGTGAATGCACTGCTAGGTATGTTTGTGGTCCTCATGCCAGTCACTTGCTAACAGTACTCTTCCTCCTGAGGACTTGATTGCGTCCATGATTAGTCAACTTCTGAATGACATAAACCACATCTTGTCAGTGATCAGAAGTGCCACCTCCACAGTGCTTGTGCTCTGTGCCCTATTGGAGTGAGTGGGATGATAACTGACTTTTTGTCCCTTGCTGGGCAGAGTAACTGATAGCACTAGTTTGAGGCCAGGATACTAGCCTGAGTGGGGGGGGGGGGGTTTGCGGTTGTTTTTTGGGTTTGGGGAGAGTGTGAGGGTTCTACCCTCTCCCCGCTTCTAAAATGGTGAGCGGTTTTGCTAAGGGCATTACTTGGTGTGGTTTGTGATCTCTCGCGTGAATTACTGATGTCTGCTTTCTTCTGGACACTGGAGAAGTGGGATTGGGAAAGATGATACCGGAATGGCAGCTGATTCAAGAGGTGTTAACTGTCCCCTCATCATGGCACAGATCTCCCAGTTTTGCTGTATTTTTGTATTTTATATTATTGGATCAATTTGAAATTTACACATAGAAAACCTAGCCACTGTAGTACCAAACACTAATAGGTTTAGATGTTGTAGTTTACAGCAGAATTGGGCAGAGACAGTTTTGTCTCAACCTGTACATTGCCATTTTCTCTCTGCAGAAGCTGCTGTCTGATGAGAGGTTTGTATCCGTGGAAACAGACTCAGATGAGAAACAGTTGCTTAATCAGATGCTGAATGCCGTCAAAGTGACTCCTTCGCTCAACGAAGACCTGCAGGTTGAAGTGATGAAGGTTAGTGTTTCACACACGTCAGTGCTTGCAACAGAGACTGCATGACTGAATGCTGGGGTTAGCAAACAAATTAGCTGTTGCCTTGGAAATCTTCACCTTAGGACAGTATTTGATTCCATCCTTCCTGCAGGCAGATATCAGATATTTTCATTTCTTCTTGGTTTGTGTTCCCCTGGGTTAAATAGAAGATAGCTATATCAAGAGTCAGTGCACTGCTGGTCCCGGTTTTAGCAAACTGAAACAGGACAATCGATTCACTCCATGGGAGTTCACAGGTAAATGGCTTGTAGATTTGGAATTTTGTGTTTGGTATTGAGCGTTAGTGCTCATGAGGTGGGCTGTGCAGGTATGTAATTTTGAATTGGTTGTGTGCAGGTGCTTTCTAGTTTGTTAGCTGTATGTTCTCTTTGTAAAATGCTAATGATGGAGCATGATTTGGTTGTGTACAAAAACGCCCCTGAACTAGTGCATAAGGGAAATAATTGTTTTATGTACTCAGTGAAAACTTCCATTTCTAGAAATGCTTTAGCATTCTCCTATGTGTGTTAAGAAGCTCAGCTGCCAGTAGGTACTGTTTTGGAGGGGGGGTGCTGTCAAATTTCCTTGTCCTGTCATTGGGTTGGTTGTATGACTTGCCAGTATTGCCATAAAAAAGTGACTTCCAATACCTGTATTATTTGTGTGAAGCAATATGGCGGTGGATAGTTCTCAGACTTTATGCTACAGGGTTTGCTGTGCTATACCTGATCACTGGTCAAAACCCTTTTGGAATGAACCTTGTGGCCCTTTTCACATGGTTCACTGCTTAGTATGGATTGATATATTTGAATCTACTTACTTGACTGTCTTTTACTTCTAAGTGCATAGATTACGTATTTTCTTTCTTACATGTGACATCCTTGTTCTAATGAATATGTTATCCACTCTGAAACTGCTCTATACTAGCTGTACCCTTTGCCATTGAAGATGTCTACCTGGGTGCAATAGGCACTCAGTGTCAGAACATGCAGAAGGAAGAGCAGTATTTGTGGGGACTGTTATCCGTTTTATGGGACCGGGCTTCTGCCCACGTCCAGGCTTGACTGGTGACACCCAGATCTGCAGCGCGAGCCCAGCATGCCTCTTTCCTGCTCCTTTTGTCTCTACAGTGGGAAAGGGGAAGAGTTAAGAAGTAGCACTCCTGAACCAGCAGGTCTCTCTTGGAATGCAGTCATTTTTTGCAAGTTGCTTTTTTACCTTCTTGAGTGTTGCAGATTCAGAATCTGCATGTGCATTGTTTCTTTGAAAGCCATGACATGCATCTGTGATGCATTGCCTCCACACTGCGAAGAATGTGAGTACTGTATTTTACTACAGTTATGAGTATCTTCTCAAGTTGTCTTGGTATGTGAGAAGCCAAAAAAAACCGAACCCCCAAAACACCAAACCACATAAAACCCAAGCCAAACCCTAAGATTTTATTTATGTACACTTTAAAAAACAAAACAAAACACACACACACACACGCAAAAAAAAAAACAAACAAAAAAAACTACAAAAAAAAAAACCCAAACCCAAAACCCAACATGTTCATTTCCAGTTTGGGTGCAAAAGAGAAAGGGGAACATCATCTTCATTCCGCTGACTGAAATTTTGATGTACAAATCCTTTTCTGGCTAAAAGCACAACAAAACATGTGTATAGTAAAAATCAGGCTGCATCTTTATGTCCTGAAAACAAAGTAAAACTTCAATTTTGTTTTAAATATTTCAAGAGGCCAGAGGGCCAAAACATACTGTAATCAGGGCAGTTAAAACTTACAGGCATTAAGTCTGAGCCTTTCCTAAAAGTCAAATCAAGTAGAGATCTTTATACATTGTAACCTGGAGGTTACAGATGCCATTGCAACCCTTGAAAATGTTGTAGCTAACCCAGGTGTGACCGCACCGCTGAAGCCTTCGGGGGTTTTGTCTCACCAATGCGTTTATATCCCTGCATCTGCTAAAATGTGTCCTCAAGGCAGCATATGATTGCACATTAGACTGTGTTATTCCATCCAGAGGAGATTAAATACATCTTTATCCCGGGCCAGATATTAGATGCTCCCAAGTATGAGCAGGTTTGCATGAAACTGGGTCAGCAGTGACACTGGCGTGGTTCTTTGTGACTTGCTGCACAGTTGCATCAGCCTTGCAGGTATTAGGAATGCAACCATCAAAGATGCCACAAAAGCTTTTAGTGATGCAAAATAGATATGAAAATAGAGGTGCAGGAGTACAGACTTCACTGTAAGCTGCTGGCATGTAAGCTAAATCAGTTAAATATTTGTGGTTGGTTTTTTTAAATCCTATCCAGAATATCTCCTGTTATTTCCAGTAAGTGTACACCAGAAATTCACACTTTGCATATTATCCAAAACACTTTTTGAATATTTATTTTAATAGTTTGTTGTCATCCACCTGTCTTGCAGATGCAACTGTAAGGGGATTTGATTAGCTGAGGAGAGCATTCTGTAAAGGTTTTTTCATTTAGGTGACTACAAGTTGGAATTGGCAGTGAAAGCAAGAACACAGGAGAGAGGCATAAGTGCAGTTAGTTGCCTTGATAGGCTTTTGGAACCTGTCAAAAATTACTGTAAAGGGGCAGCATTAGACAGGAAAGGAATATAGTAACTGTAATGGTTGATGTAAATAAATGTAGAGGAGTGCTAGCTGGACCTCTTCTGGCACTGAAATATCCAAGCAGTTGGGGCCACTGTTGTAGAAGTGGAACAGTGCTCACTAATTTATGGCTAGGTACCAAATCCTCCTTATTTTTAAGGGTGAGTGTCATGGCATGCTCTACAGATTCCCAGATTGAAGGATCACAAAACCAGCATGCTGACAGTGTTCAGGCTTAAGGGACAGGGCTGGGGACTGTGCTGGAGTGCATCCTGGGCAGCCAGGGAAGATTTGTACTGCCCAAATGCAGCTGTCAAGATGAACTCAAAGCTGTCATCTCTCACAATACCTCTCTCCTCTGTGCTAGGTGAGGTACCTCTTATCCTTTTTATAAACTTTGATTTAAACTGGAATTTTACTTTTTGTAATAAGCAATTATTAAACTAAACTCCAGATTAGGGACTGCTGCCAATACCTCTAGTTCTGAATACCGGTTGTGGATTGCAGCTTTCTCTTAGATGTTTCATATAGAGTGATTACGTAGTGAAGTTCCCGCCTTCGATCTCCAGAGTAGAAGTGTTACTCTGAAGTCCTTGTTTATCTTTTTGCAGGACACCCTTATTGTTACTAAGCACTGGGTAATTCTTGTCAACAGCAGTTTTGTGCCCAAAAGAAGGCAGTGGTCTTTGCAGTGAGGAAGGGGAAAAGACTATGACTTCCCTGTGATGTGAATGGGCACCTGTAACAAACACAGGTGAACTAAGTACATTTGATTTCCCACATAGTAAAGCAACCTTTCTGGGGTGTATAAATTTTGCATTAATGCTTGCATGTTATTTAACTGCAAAGCCTAGTATTTCTTTAGAATATCTCAATGGCTGTGCTGTCTGTGTTCTCTGTACCTCTGATACAGTTTATGACAGAGATTTATTAGTATTTTCACACTGGGGACAAAACTGAGGTTATTTAGGTGCTTTAAATCATATTAAAAGATACTGAGAAACCAGGTAATCCAGTAAGTGTGACCAGAGGGAGCAGTGTATCTGACACAAGGCCACTTTAGCATCCACCTTTGCTGTTGCCATGATACTTTGCTGTTACACTGAAAAGCCCTCTAATATATGTAATATTAGTTTGTCTTTTTACTGTGCTCAGCTGACTCTATCAAGGGAATGGAAAATCACACAATCATACAGTGCCTTTTTGTCAGTCTTCTTGTAATACATCAATAGCTTAATTGCAGTTTCAAACGGAATAATCTAAATATTTTTACTTGTGTATTTTCTTTACGATAGTCAGGTGAGTTGGGAAGGAAGAGGTATATTGATCACTAGTCAAATTTGGTGTTTTACAAGTGAGGCACCGAAGAGACTCACTGCTCTATTTAAACAGTTGCAGATGTATAGAAAAAATAGGGAGGGCAGATGAACACAGTCATGCAATATGGCTGGCCCAGAAGTGGGAAGAATTTTGTTGTGTGACATGGGGCCATGTTATAATTAAGTGAAATGCAAGGGTGTATCTCATGTTGTGGAGTAGGGACATTTTGTTGATCTTAAGCACTAGACTAACAAGCACATAGACAGTCTGCAGCAGAAAGGGGGCATGTTCTGGATTGAAAACGAGTATCATGGGTTAGGATTTGGTTGTGGAGTAGGGGGAATCCTGATTTCTTTCCTGGTTTGATGCTTTTAAATTCTGGCTTCAGATGTTTTTAAAATGGCTGAAGTACTTCTGCTTCATGCAATTAGACCTTTGCTTGCAGGAACACATATAGTATTGACAAAAGCACTGTCAGATATGGTCAGATCAGCAGTGGAAAAGGAAACTAATCTATAGCTGAGCTTCTGGATTGAGGTCCCTTCAAACCTCAATGATTCTGTGATTTTTACTTTCTCTGTTTGATTTTTTTGGTAACCCTGACCCTGAAATCCAATTCTTCCAGTAAAGGCTCCTGGAAGAACTGGAATTCAGCTTTGAACATAACTGTGGCGTTGAAGCAGGTGAAACCAAATATGAAGTGGGTAGGGTGGAAAGAATCCAAAACAGCAAGAACTTTTTTTTTTTTCCCCTCCCCCTTCTCACTAATGTGGTGACTTTCATTTATAAGTTGACAACCTTCTTAATAATGCAATAGCGCTCGCTCTCTGTCTAACTGTGATAACATTATTCTCAAATAACAACACAAAAAAAAGAGTTTGATGCATAATTGGAAATTAGTAGATGAGTCCTCACCCAGAAATAAGTTCTCCAGAGAAACTGGATACACTGTAATGTAATGGGTACTGATGGTAAACTAGTAGTTTTTAAAAAGAAAGGCACGACTGATCATTTAAAAATTCCCTTTCTCCTGCCTGCTTTTGTTTTCTTCAGTCACAAACGAAGCTGTGTCATGTAATCCAGTGCATGTCAGTTCAGTCTGTGCCCAGATTTCCCAAGAAATTTACAACTAGCGAGACAGAAATTTTCAAGCAAGAATAAGGATAATTACCTTTTATGAAAGAAACTCAGTTTTCTGATTTGATGTCTTTTTAAATAGTTGGTCTTTATTTCACTATTCTAATTAATGCTGGACATGTTATGAATATATATTACATTTCTGTCAGTGGAGCTTCCACCTTTGTTTCTTACTACCTCTGAGAAGACTTCACTCAGTATTTGTGGCTACTCTACTTGTGGTGGTTTTTGAAATAGACTTGAGGATTTTCTGGAACCAAAAAATATTTTTCCAAAGTGGCTTGAGAGAGAGAAGGCTCTTCTAATTCCCATTATTTACCTGTTATCCATGGGGAACACCTATTTCATTGAGGAAAGATTAGTTTATGCCCAGTGACTCCAACTTGCATTTGTTAGTGGATTAGGTGTACTGCTTGCTGATGGGCAAAATTTTTATTGTTTTCTTCTGTAGGCTTTCAGTGAGGAGTCAGCCAGGAGTCTTTTTAATCTGTGAATAGGCTTTAATGAACCCTTGCTAAATCTGCTGTGTTAAGGCAATCTTTTCTCTTTGTCTCTTCACTGATCCCTTAATACAGTATTTAGGAACTCTCCAGTAATAATAATAGACAGCTCTTTTTGTGATTTCTGTTTTCATTTTGGATATATTCAGAATGGAAATCTGAATTAGAGTTCTGTGGTAAAAATTACCTTGTGTAAGGACAGGCAGAATGGAGCAAATAGCTCTGCCTCTGAAATGCTGTCTTTAGGTTGGGTATTTGTAATTGTTCTTTCCAAGATTGCTATCATAATGCTTTAAAGAAGCAAAGGATTTTTCAAGTACTAAGAGCTATCTCCTAGTCTTTATTAATTTTTTTTTTTTTTTGTAATAACTAATTTAATTGATAGGGCCCCAGTTATGGTGTCAAATTAGTCAGCACTTGAGAAGGTCACTACTGAAGATCTACAAGGAGTAGTAGAAAGTTTGGGGACAATTTTTTGTTTGTTCTTAGTTTTTTAACAATCACAGTTGACCTGGTTTAGGTTCTGCACAACCATGTTGTTACAGGTTTGGGGAGGTAGTCCTGATCTAATGCAAATATTGGATTAAGCTAGATTGTGCTTGAGCAACCAAGCAAAACTTACTGTGAACTTTTTCAGAAAACTTGGCAGGACCTTCGTCACTGTTGAGCAGGAAGCCTAACTTTATACTTTTTCCAAGATGTGGAGGGTTTGGTTGGGGGCTAGTTAATTTTTTTCTTTGGCTCTCCATGACAGAGAACAAATTATATTATGTAATTGAAAAGTAGTTCTAAACTGTTTGATCAAAAATGTGGACAGAACACAACTGTAAAATCTCAGCCTCTGTCGATGATTATATTCTGCACCTATTTCTTGGATACTGGTAAATGAGCTGATTACTGTAATAAACTGTCACAAGTAAATATATCTTTTTGTCATTTTTTCATGTTTCTGAAATGTATCTTTCTACATACAACTTGGTCATGCTTAATAAAGTATCATTTGCAACTGTTCTGCTTTGTCTTGAACTGTAAAATTAAATGGAGGAGGAAGCTGGACTGAAACAACTTGGATTTAAAGGTATATATAAACTATGTTATAACCTATGCTGCTGCTTTGAGGTAAGATACCTATAATAGTTTTATATAGGAGTAAAAAGAGTGATTTCACTGCTCATTAAAAATAAGACTTCACTGGTGCAACAGTAAAAATGTAACTGGTAAACGGAGATGGAGAAGAGAGACTGTCATTATCAGGATAAGAATCAGCAACCTAATTGCTGTTAATCTACATATTTTAATTAATATATAATCTTGGAATAACAGATCATTGTTTTCCCTCAATATATTTTATGCACTGCGTTATTGCAAATATTTTTCAACATCACTTGCAATATAAATTGCAGTCCAGTCTCTTTCTAAGCAGAGAAGGACTATGTTTCAAATAAAATAAAAAATAAAAAACATTATTCAACTTTATTTGCATGCTTTAATTCAGAACTGGTTTAAAATTTATATTAATAAGGAAAAAATTAATAAAATGCTGAAAATTTTTAGAAGAAAGACTCACCTGAATGTGTTCATTAGTTCTTGTAAGGGTGGTGCCTGATAAGAGCTGTCATGAGCAATAACCAATTTTTGTCCATTCCATAATCCAGAGATGTGTTGGCAGTCTGCACTGTCAAAGAGGGGAGTCTGTAAAGACTTGCATGGTATCATGCAAGTAAGATTCTTTTCTAAGATCAGTCCTGCCCAGGAATGCTAGCTAGAGTTCTTAGTGCTTCCTCCGCTTAGCCTTTACATAAGCTAAATTATTGTAATGTAGGCCAACTGAAAATCCAGACTCTCTTGGGTTTACTTTTTTTGTTGGCTTTGGGTTTGTTGTTTTTTGGGTTTGTTTTTTGGTTTGTTTTTTTTCCCTGGTTACTTTTAAAAATCATTTTATGCATGTGCTTAGTTATAAGTAACTAGGTTAATTCCAATGGATTGAGTGACCTACGTTGCATGTTTCAAGATAAGCTCATCCTTTCCCAAATTAATTAGAACTATGGTACATGCCTAGTACTCATAATTAAGATTGTGATTAAAGAACTCCCCTGGTTCTTAGGTGCCTGGCCATCGTAGCAGAAACTGCAGTCTTGAATTAAATACCTGTGCTTTCTCCTTAATGAGTACAAAAGAGTGAGAATGGTGATGGCCTGGATATGGCCAAATGGATACTTGATGGGAGCTGCCTAAACCAGTAAGTAATGAATGCAGTATCTCAAAAATCCATCCTCTTTCCATGAGCTGTGACTCTTCCTCAGTACCTTTCTTGTGCTTGAATTCATAGCTCTGAACAACCTCTGTGGGTCTGGGCATCCAAGTGGCTTTAAAAATCTAAGCAGAGGTTGGTCCTGTCTCTTAAAAGGTTTGCAGGTTAGAAAAGTAGGCTTTGTTTCTTGCCCAGATAAATTCTAATGCAAAAATTTTAGCTTTCTCAGTGCTCTTTCAGCTGTGAGGTTATGAAGGTGTTTTCAGACAGAGAATGTGTGCATTCTGTCGTGATGGGACTGTCCCACTTGGTGTGGCATAATCAAAATCCTTGAGGTCAGGCACAAAAAGCAGTAATTAGAGGAATGCTCTACCCTGGGGCTAAGGCAATGGTGGGAAGGGTAAGAGGGCAGGATTCCTGTCTTCTGTGGTCGTTCCTCCTGCAATCATGGATGGATGGGAAGAAGGGTTCCTTACTCCAGGTTAACTCAGTAGTGGATTTCTTTCCATGTCTCCTGATGCATGACTAGTCTGTCAGGAGCAAAAAGAAAAACTTGCCTGTGATATACTGTGATCAAATACTGTATTACAGTATACATGCTCAGGAGTAGAGTTAACAGTGCACAGATTTTGCTGTTCATGTAGGGGGGTTTTGTTATTGTGGAGTGTTTGTGAGTGTCATTCTTTTTTGCAGCAGTGCAGATTTTGCAGAAATGAAGACACTTAAGCAGTGTTGGAGTTTTATCACTGAGCTGTTCTGTGCTATGCAGCATATGCAAGCAGTGAGTCTTTGGGTCATACCTGCAGGTTTTCCAGTGCCAACATGGAAAGTAGCAAGTCCCTAGCTCTGGAAAGTGTAATTTAACACCTGCATGGTGTGGAAGTAGAAGTTCTTGCAGACTTTCTTTAGTCGTAGACACATACCAAGAACCTGGACATGGCTTAACCATTAAGGAATTGACTTGGAAAGACATTGTGTGATCACAAAACCAGATATAGAAGGCCATTAACTTTCATATATTGCCATTTAATCTTTTCCCTGCTGCGAGACATTATTGCTTACTGGAGGTGACAGAAGTTCTGCTAGCCAAGTTGGCCACATAATGGTGGCATGGAAGGGTCACTTGCCATAGCTTTTACATGCAATTATACACATAATCCAGATGTTCCACAGACCACATGCGCCCAGCTTAGACCTTCTCTGCTTATGAGCTTCCCATGGTGAGGGCTGCAGCCACCATAGCTGTTAACAGCATTCTGTCCTGGGGGCAGCTGAGGAGAGAACTTGTCCCAGTAACCTGTTCTGATGCTGCCAGACAGCTCTTGAGTGTCATCTTCCCTAGACCTCCTCACGTCTCTCTTGTGAGAGAGAAAAATACAGTAACTTAAGGTGGCATCATGGTTGATGTTGCAATCACAAAAACAGCTTATCTGGCTTATTAATATCTCTTTCATGGATTCAGGTCAGGAGACAGGATGCAATCCTCTGGCAGGCCTGACAGCTTGTGGGATGCTGCTGCTTGGGCTGTCTTTGGGCTATCTTCTTGCCAATTAATCTAAATCTTAAATCAGCTGTTGTAAAGTACATTGCCACACAGAAAGTTCACCTGATGTAGTTTCAGTGAAACCTTGCATGTATCTGAGGGTAAGGGAGTTGTCTTTCCTCTCCCCTGTCCAAAAAATTCCCTTGGTGTTAAGAATAAATGTCAACATTTTCTATCCACGGGATGCACTGGTTCTTGTTTCCTTGACAGCTCTGGGTTTACTTAGACCAATGTGTTGACATCCTTTCTGATCATTTTGGTAGTGGATGCATGTAACTTTATTTTCATTTAAGAACTTAGTTCAAAGGGAATGTGTTGCGGCTGAGAAGCAGGGGCTTTAATATATTTCTTTTCATTGCTCAAGTAACACTTAGGACAATTGATGTAATTTGCTGAGTGACTGAACAAACTAATCTGGTCCGGAAAGAAAAGATTCAGCATGTATCAAGAAAAATAGTAAAATACCTATCATGCATGCATGCAGTTTGCATTAGTAACTATGAATGAGTGAGCATTAATTTCCTTCCTTTCCTGACCTTTCTCCTCTTTTTTATAACTTCTTCTCTATTATACTCTTTTTTTTTTCTCCTTTTTAAACCAGTAGTTTGTAGCATGGAAAAATTAAAAAAATATTAATTACTTATGTTTATCGGTGTGTAAAATGATTGCCTTAAAAATACCTACGATTATTTTTGTATAGTCATTAAGTAGATCAATGGGGCTTTTTAGTTTGTGTTTATTTTAAAGATGCCTCACTTAAAATTTCATTTGTATAATTTTCTTTCTTTTGGGTTTTACCACTTTCCTACTTAAGTTTTTCATGGTGATGGTCTTTCTCTTCTCTGCGTTTTTGTTTCTTTGCCTCATACGTTGTTCTACCCACTCCTATTTTAGGGGAGGTCCAAGCGCTCTGAGCAGATCAAATAGCACTTTGTCATGACTGATCTACTTGAATCTCTCATTTAAAAATGTCCTTTTTCTTTAATGGGAAAAGGAGTATTAGAGGTTTAATTGGTTTTTTTTAAACTCTTTAAACTTTTTGTTGGTCTTTTTCCATTTTGTATTTCTCTGTTTTCAGTTTTGTTTTGCTCGGATACATGTCTTCTAACTTATAAAGTAATGCAGTATACCTAAATAGCCTGTAACCTATGCCATCCTAGCAGTGCTAGTCAGCCTTTTTTTTAAATCTTTCCTGCCTTTAAGTGTTATAATTCTAAAGATAAAAGCTCTTGTCAGAGCCGTTGGGAAAACCTGTTAAATATCTATTAAGCAATTGCTTTAAATAATTTCTTTCCCTGCTACAACTATACTACATAAGCAGAAGTTTCACCTGGTTTCATGCCACCATAAATAGTGTTCAGCAGTAGTTCTGGTTTAGTCTATTGAACTAATGGGCATGGTCTTCTGGGACCATTCAGCGTGTCACCGCTGATGATGTGTGAGGCTCTTCCATACTAGATACAGTCCTTTTGTCTGAAGCCCTGGTGTATTCGTAATTCTGAGCCCCGATTGCTAGTGATAGCAAGGCGTTTTTATGGGTTTACTGATTCATGGAAGACACTGTCTCCTTTCTGTCCATAATTAAAATCTGCTGGTTTGTACGGTGATACATGGTGACACAATGTACATGAGTTCATTAATGCACTTCCTTTCTCTTGCCCTTGTTTTCCTTCAAGGCCAAGGAATGTGACATGAGCAGGTTACTAGTTATTCTGCCAAATAGGAGGACACCTCCTGTCCAAACTATTTTGCAGAAATACTGGATGACTGCTTTAAATGTCAAATTAGCGAATGAAATGAAGGGTCGTCCTGCTTTGTCTTCTGGCTGGGTTTTTCCTCCTGGGCAGAGGGGAGGATTTGAGAATCATCTGAGCATACATTACATCCAAGTTTACCACCTGCAAGTAAAGTATGTCAGGAAAGGCTTCCTTTATGAATCTCACAAAGGGATTAGAGGTGGCTGCAAAATTCAGTACTCTGAGGACTAAAGTTGCTACGTGCATCCCAACTAGGAGAAACGAATGTTCAGAGGATCTTGCCAAAGGGACTTTGAGTGCTGGAATAGAAAAAGGATGGCAGTAGCATATGGATGTTGGACTTGGCACTTAAATGCAGTGAAGTGCTGAAGCATCCTCAGGTGATGACAGATTACAAATGCTTTTAAGTTTTGTACCTTTTCCCTCTTTCTCTATATTGGGGGATACTACTTGCTTTCTTACACACCTTGTTTATTTGATGTGACTCCACCATAAGCTCTTCAATGTGAGAATTGCCTTTTACTACAAGTATGTGCTAAGCACTTGGGGAACTTGGCTAGCAACACTTAGCAGTCTTAAAATCTAAAAATGTTCACTCTTTTTCCCTCTTAAAGAGACCTTGCTTAAAATATGGGATAGACATTGTAATGTCAGTTTAATTACATTGCAGTTCAAATCCTGAACTTCTTGTGTCAATTGACCTTCATTATATCATCAGAAGCACTTTTCTTGTTTTGGTTTAGGTTTTTTTTTTGCTTCTACTTATTGCGAAAACTATCCATGCATGCACTCTTATACTACAGTTGGTAACCTGGGAGTCCAGTGAGTAGGAATTGTATTTCTTGTTCCGTGACAGTCAGAGCTTCAACAGTAATTAAAATGAATACTTTCATTATGGATAAGCCATTTATGGAAATATGATTCCATCTGGGCATTTGCAAGATAATGGAAGCCAATTAAAACATCCTGGAGGTTGTGTGACTTTGAAACTATCTCTACAGTCATGTAAGTTCCTTCTTTTTAAAAAAAAAGGTGTGTTAGGTGTGTGTTACAGTCCATATCAATTCAGATCTCATTACAGTAACACACAGTAAAAGCTGATTTTTCAATTTTATTTTGTACTGAAGGTGTTACTAGGAATTGCTTTGTAATTTTGTTTCTAATTCCACTACCGGTGGTTGCAAAAACAAAATGTCATTGCACAAGAAAACCTATCTTTCTTTTCTTCTTTATTTTTTTCTAAATACAGGCTACTTGAGTTAGCGTCATGGGTAATTAAGTGGTCTATGGGATATACTGTCTGGAAACTCAGTGTTTTTAGTGGATCTGAGTGATTGTGGTTTTGTTTGGTTTTAATCCCATTTTTCATCCAGTAATCTCAAAGAGAAGCCTGCTGTCTTCCTGTTTGTTTCATGTAAATGGGAAGACACGCAAGTTGAGTGTCTGGAGCATCGCCAAGACTGCAAATGAGCCTTGCAGTGGAGCTGATGGAAATCATAGCTGAGAGCAATCTCGTGTGTTGGTCAGAGACCATCTTTCAGATCTCACAGATGATTTGTGAGGGAAGACTGTAGCGAGTGGGGTAAGCCAAGAGTATGCTGCCTGATAACTTATGCTTCTGATCTGATCTTATGCTTCACATCTGATCATACACCCTTTCTCTAGCTAGCAGATTGCTAGATCTCATTTTATACAAAGAGTAGCAGTCAAAACTTACCAGTCTTTTTGCTGAAATTCCCTATTGCTTCTTAGGAGGGTTTTGATCATCCCTTCCTTACTGCACTTGATGTCTGACTTCTCTATCATTCACCTGTTACAAGCAGGTTATTGGCTTGTGACAGAAAAGATTAGGCATACAATGGCTAACTTTTCATGGTTCAGCCCTATAAAGGTAGGAAATTAAAAAAAAAAAGAAAAAAAAAAAGGAGAGAGAAGGAGAAGAGATTTCAAAGAGCAAGGGCTTATAACAATGCCTAAACTGTTGTGTACTTCCATGTATTGCGGTATATGGCTTCCAGTTTTTGATCTGTACAAAGTGTTAGTTATTAACAGTACAAGCCGAGATAGTACAAGAGAGCATAAAGTCACATGAAACAAACAAGGTTTTATAAGTAGGGAAAATCAGGACATGTAAACCACTGAATAAGATTAGTCTTAGCGTGATAAGAAGAGATTTGTTGGTGGGAGGTGACAGTTGTCCGTCTCTAGGTTTGTGAACTGTGTGCTACACCTGTGTTTTACACAGCAGTGTGTGGAGGGTACAAATCACAGTTTTTGCCTTAAATACGGAATATATATTTTTTTAGCGAGCTGCTGAGCTGTCACAACTATTAGGAATATCAATAAAATTTCAGGGTAGTTAACAGCTGAGAAGGTGAGGCCCAACAGCTGGCTGCAAGACTGGCCAGTAGCTTAGAATTCACTTAGTGCCAAAATTGTTAATTTTTGAAGTTTTAAATTTTGCAGGTATGGAATGAGCAGCAGATGGAAATAACAGCCCTTATAACTTATGTAATTATTAACAAAATGAGATTATTGAGGGGTTTTATAACTGACCCTTTACTTTGCAGCTGTTCTGTAGGAATTGCTCTATGGACTGGGAAAAAAGGTATCACTGTTCCTCGTCACTGGCACTTGTCCATGTGCCAGGAAATGTAGTGGACTGCAGAGAAATTTGCAGAGTTCATATCAAGAAATAGAAAGTACAGCATTCCTAATTGTTCATAATTAGAAACAGATTTCCTTCTCCAGCAAATTCAAGTGCTCTATAGCTTATATCTCTCCTCACAATACTGAGGTAGTCTGTGTAATGCTTTTAAGATAAGAAAATCCATTTTGCCCATTTCACATAAAAGGGAAACTATGAAGAAGAAACTTGTCTCAGAAACTTTGCTTTGCTCTAATGGTAAATGCTAAATATCTAAAAATGAGATTATAGTGCAGGACTATTGTACTTCGGAAGAGTAGCATGTACTTCTCTGTTCTCATTACCTCTAGTATTTATCCACATTACTTAGCTTCTCTTTGTGAAGGACTGAGTGAGAGTCAAGGCAAGATAACACATATAGACAAATGTAAAATTGCCATTACATAATGATTTCCTTGGAACCCTTTTTAGAGTAAAACCATCTTCTCCAAGTATAGGATTGTGCTCCTGACTGGTGTTTTATTTACAAAACAAAGAAGCAAACAAAAAACCCCCAGTCTTGGAGTAAGGTGTGACATCCTGTAGTGAAATACAGATTTTCTGGCAAGAAAAACATCTGTAAATGTAAATGATGCAGTGCATTTCAGTTCATAGAAACTTTTCAGTCTGACTCTCAAAATGCGGAGGGTTATTTATGTCCTTCTCCAGAAAAATGGCACGATCATCCATGTACAGTCTCTTCTGTCTGTACCTTTAAGATCAAGTAGTTAATGCTCAACGCTGCTCTTGTACAGAGAATTCAAATTCCCCTACAGTTATTAAATGCCTGCTTTCCAGTAATAGATTTTTTCCCCCTCCGTGGTGCAAAATAACTGCAGAGAGGAGTATTCTCCCAAGCAGAGATTCAGCAGTAATGATGGGTGTTCAGTGGCTCCAGCATGCTAAGCGATGTTATGTTAGAGTAGTCTGCTTCTCATAACCTGCAGAACAGCACTTTTTTGTTCTTTATGAAGGCTCTGAGATGCTTCTAGGGTTCATTACTACCTAAAGAGAAGATACAGCTTGTACCTGAGAGGTGATCTAGTTTCCTGCTTCAAGTTGTTATAATTTTTTGCTGTTCCACCATAATGCGGAAACTGTGAGACACAATAAAAGGTCAGAAAAATGATGCTTTATGGGAACCAAAGGGCAATAATCTTTCCAAATATGTATCCCTTTGCCTCCTGGGTTTTTTGGGGTTTTTTTTGTTTGTTTGTTTAGCTTGCAAGCTCTGATCAGACACACTGTGGCAAAGTTGTTTGGATTTTGTTGCATTCTAGGCTAAGGAGGTTCCCCCAGGTGTTGGGCATTAGTAGCTGTCACAGAAGCTACTCATAAAATAAAAACCTAGTACCACTGAAAAGCAGGTAATAAATAAGAGAAATCATTAACAGCCAATAATGCTAAGTTATCTGATGGCCCAAATTTCCTTGTGAAGCAGAGAATAGTAGTTCTTAGGGGCTGAGAAGTTGTAGGGACGAATACGTTAGTGTTAATATGATTGACATTTGCTTGTACACTTACCCCAAGAAACTCATGCTGTTTCAGACCATGCCAAGCATAAATTCTGGCACTGGGGGAATTTTCTGCTTTGAAGGAGAGAGGACAGTAGCTCAGACTCTCTCAGTCTTCTGTGGGGCAGGAGGGATTGGAAAGGAAGATGGGAAGGGATAGAGGACATCTCCAGACACTAAAGGCATCACACCACAGCACCTCTCACCATGTTGCCCGACTCACCCACCACAGTACCCCCAGCAGATCACATCACATCACCTTCCCACTCCCCTTCCCTTCCCTTCAAAGTAAGGTGTTGGACAGGGCTTTTAGTTCTTACTCCCCCTGCTGAGTTCAAGACTGGACAAGCCTTCCCTCATGAATTGGGGCTTGTGAACTCTTGTTTAGCTGTTCATTATCAAATAACTATAGTACACTTACTGGAAATATCCTAGGCTGGGAAATCCTCATGTCAAGCGGTAATTGTCAAGCAGATTGTTTCACATAATACATACATATCTGTGTCACGTAAGTAATAACTTGTATGCATTTTTTCCTTCCTCCTTTGTTATACTAATAGAAATGAATGGAAGGACTGATTGTAAATCATGCAAAGCTTGTCGTTAAAATATGAATGGATTCTGTCTGTTGAGTCCAAGACTAGAGTTGATCACTGCATTGTCTTTCCTTCCATGGCCAGATGTAGGAGACAGCGATAAATAATCCATTGGGCTGTACCTCTGGGGCCAACAGTTGCAGCTTCTCAGGAGGAAGCAACTTGATTGTGCCATCTCCTTTATCCCATTAACATGTGGTGCTAAGAAGCTTCTGATGTCTGCTCTAAAAATGGAAGGAGCTGTGGCTAAAAGCACGTGGGTAGGGAAGTGAGGCAACAATAGATGAAATTTAATTTTTTTCCTTCCTCCCTCTCTTTTGATCCAAGGTCTTGCTCTGTATAACTTATACCTCCACATTTGAGCTGAATGGGAGTTCAGTGTTGAAGATTGCTGAGGTAAGTGCCTCTGTCGTACCATTGCTTATGTCACTTCACGTTCCCCTGCTACCTAGAGTGTGTCTTCCATGCGTACCCTGAGTCTAAATCACAGTTACCATCTTAAGGACTGGTATTGCCTTATGTCTACTGTGAAGAAACAGTTGCGAGTTGGGCAGGGTTGATGGGCTTGCATGGGAAGGCACTTCTGGAAAATGACTGACGATTGTATATTACAGCATTGCACATTTACTACTCCTCATATTTACTTCACTTTGCCTTTTGCGATAGAAAAATTTCCTTGAGTTCCTTATAAAACAGCACTGTGCAAGTCTAAAACTAATGAAGTTTCCTCAAGAGGTGTGTAGGCCATAATGTGCCATGTTAGCACAGGTGCCACAGTGTCCCTTGTTAGCCTTGTAAAGATTTATTACAGCTCTAGGTATATGGTGTTGTCCTGGTGCTATTCATCACTCTTCTCCCTTTATTCCATTAGATTTTAGTCTGAATTAAATTGTAAAGGAGCTTTGGCTGTAGAAAAACAAACCCGCAGGTCTATTAAGTGAGCCTTTGTAGGTGGGTGATATTTTTAGTACAGTGTGTAGCAAGCCATGGGGCTGCTTGTTCAGGTTAGAGAAGATGCACAGGAACACTTGATCCCCCTGCGCAGCACATGCTGTTGTGTGCAGAACATATTATAAAATTATCTTGTTAATGTGGTATGGGGAGAGCTAATGTCCATGAAGCAATGTGAAGGTTGTATACATGTCCTACACTCCATGTATGTGGACGTTTAGAGACAAGTTCCTTCTCAGGTTTTGGTATTCTGGGTGATGTTTTTCTGTGAAAAAGAAAGATCCCATGTGAAAATAGCTCACTTTACCTGGAAGTTGCAGTCTTTTCTAAGCTTAGTAATAAAATTGACCTTGCATTATCCCATTAGAAGCTCAGAAGGGGGTTGTGGGGATAACAGGGAACCAAAGAAAACAACTGCCAGTTTGTAACAAATGGGCCTTAAAAGGCAGTGATACAACATAAACAGTTTGTATATATAACATATAGAGGATAAAAAAAAGTAGTAATCATTCCTGCACAGCTTAGACTTTGATTTCTCGTGTGCTGTGTGAGACCATAAGGTACGGCTATTTTTGGAGGTCTTTGTAAGCTCCACCTGTAGATGCTGCAGCAAGGATGAACTGAATTGGTATTTAAAGCAAGCCACAACTTTTTACGTTTTTAGGTCAGTGTCCCAAACTAAAGAAAATACAAATAGTTTCCCCTGCTGCAGTTTTTCTCCGCAGACTTTCTAACATACAAGGCAAAAGCTGATGAATTCAACTTAGTGCATCTCTTTCCTGTAGGTGAAGAGCTCTAGCTTAGCGAAAATACTTGCTGGGGAAAGTATTTAATGGTTCTAAACCCTTCAGACTTCAATCTTTAAGACCACTGCCTAAGACTGGGGGAAAATGGTCGATCAATCATTCTCTGTGTGCTATAGGCTGTATCAGAAATCATGTTTTCTGTTCTCTCTTTAAATTTGGATAACAACAGGGTATTATTAATTTAAAGCATCCTAAAAAATGGCAGTTTTCTTTCACAGACTGGAGTTAAACTCTTCTGTTCTTGATAATTGCACTTCACTCATTCCCAAAAGGCTAAACTGGCTCTTAAAAACCCTTGCTAGTATAGCAGTACAAATTCATAGAATCATAGGATGGTTTATGTCGAAAGGGACCTGAAAGATCATCCAGTTCCGAGCCCCCTGTCATGGGCAGGGGCACCTCCTACTAGACCAGGTTGTTCAAAGCCCCATCCAGCCTGGTCTTGAACATTTCCAGGGATGGGGCCTCCACAGCTTCCCTGGGCAACCTGTTCCAGTGCCTCACCACCCTCAGAGTGAAAAATTTCTTTCTGAGATCTAATCTAAATCTGCCCTCTTCCAGCTTGAAGCCATTACCCCTCATCCTGTCACTACATGCCCTTGTAAAAAGTCCCTCTCCAGCTTTCTTGTAGGCCTCCTTCAGATACGGGAAGGCTGCTCTAAGGTGTCCCCGGAGCCTTCCCTTCTCCAGGCTGAACAACCCCAACTCCTGTCTTCATAGGAGAGGTGTTCCAGCCCTCTGATCATCTTCATGGCCCTCCTCTGGACTCCCTCCAACAGGTCCGCATCCTTCTTGTGCTAAGGACTCCAAAGTTGGAGCAATTAGCACAATGGTAGTTTGTCCTTTTGCTGTTAAAGTGAACAGGAGCTCTGATGCAGGCTGATGAGATGTGCTGGCAAAGCAAACAAAACTTTCATGTCCTTCGGGGAATTGGAACAAGCTATACTACAGAGCATGTGTGCTTCTATTTGGAGTGTTTGGAGGTACGGCTATTTTCCCCTGCAATCCTTGAGAAAATATGGCCTCAGTGAATGCCCCAGTCTTTCTAATTAGCGAGTCCCACCAGGCACACACATGCTTCCTCAGGTTCCTCCTGGCCAGGTTTTAGGTAAGGCAAAGACTTTAACAGCTGGACTCAATATGCCTTTGTATCTGAATTCTGCAATGTATAAGCAGTAGGAAACAGAAAATTATTTCCGAGTTCAGCATTTGCTTAGCCTCAGCATTTATTTTTCTGACTTGCTCAAAGGGAAAGGTGGCAGAGAGGAGCTTTCTGCTACAGTGCCCCTGCTATTTGGCATTTCTTTCCAACTCAGTCCCTTAGTTTTCCTAGCCTGCCCTCTGTAGCAAAGTAGAGCCACTGCAGAAGTGGAAAGGTGCTGCCTGCATTACTGGTAGAACTCTGAGGACTCTAACAAACAAGGCTACAGTCTGGCCATTTTGCACTGTCTGATCATTCTTAATTCGTATGTACAGAATAATGGCACCCCAAATCTTTCTGAATATTATCAGCTTCAAATTAAGGAAGCATCCAACATGAAGAGTGCTATATTTTGTGGCTTAAGTATTAATAGTATTGAAAACAGACTAAATCTTGCTGTGTGCACCTTCCCATGCTTGCCTAGACCCCTACAAGACAGTTTAGTTCGTGCTGTTGCTTGTTTTTATGTGTGTATTCATTACTCCCATCTACCTTTTGGAGGTTTGTTTTGTTTGACTCTGTTGTGTTTCACTGGCTAACCCTTCTGTGTTTTGCTCTTAGTTGTGTTTTGCATGCCATAGAGCTGGAAGTCCCCGAATGCATGAAATGATCAAAATGTCCATTGCACACCTCCTCGGGGCCCTGAGCTCTCATGTTTTTATTGGTGGTTCTTCATCAGTGGCTTTTCAAAAGGTACCTTGCCCAGCCATTTTAGAACGCAGGCCTTCCGTAAGGTTGGAGCTCAAGTGGACAGTACTGTTGCTCATTAGCTGGCATGGGGAGGGGAGAGAAGAAGGAGATATCAACCATGCTCTTTCCAGAAAGTCAGCCTACCTCTAAGAATGATATTTTGTCAATTAATTCAGGTACTCAAGAAAAAGACTTACAACTCAAGAGAATGATCTCAGCAGCACTGGAATGGTTTGGCCTCTGCAAAGGGCTGTACGTGGTTAAAAGGCTTTAGGATTTTTTGTCCACTGGAGTTCAGGTGATAGCTGAATGATGGACAGAGTTGGTCCAGGCTTTCTTTTAACTTACGAGACCATCTTCATCACTGACTGGTTTATCTCGGGCTAAATAAAATCCCTTCTTTTTGGGGAGTTTAATCTGGGTGCATCTTGGAAGCTTGAAAAAGGCCATCAAGAATGAGGTATGCTGTCAATTTGGTCCCTTATATCCTACAAATGCATACAACTGTAACCTGTTCTAGGGTATTGTCAAAGGAGATACTCAGTCTCAGTTTGTCATTTACATAGTGTTTCTAGCGTGAGATAATGAGCGATATATACACACTTGAAAAGCTCTAGAATGCTGTCTCTCAGTGTAGTTGGGAAATAAGAGAAAATAAGGCAAGAGCCATTATAAAGAAGCTTCCATGTGTGATGTCACTCACTTAAGATATAGTTTGTATCCAACACGCTCAGTTGTGTTTTCTTGTGTTTGTGGCTTTATTAAAATGCTGAGATGAGATGTGGCCCAAAGTGAGGAGATCAAAAGAGTCTTAGGAACATACCTTTATTGTTTACCACTCCACTGTAACAGAAGTGTGCCAGCAACACATTTATCTCAAACTTTATAGCCTCAAGCCCACAGCCTTTCTTTGTTAGTCAATGGAATAGCTGGTTTCATTTCAGTAGGAGTTAGAAACAATCAAGAGTCTTGTCCATGTGCCCGTCTCAATACTGATGAGCCTGTCTAATAAGATCACTTTAATTTTTCCCTCTTAAAAACTCATCCTTGTTAGGAACTATAAAAATGGCTTTACATCATATAATATCCTATACCAGATGCATTTATATATACGCCTCCTACATACAATTTATACTATGTATTTTATTTTTTTTTCATAGCTAGTTGAATCTATATTCAAGGTTCTTCTCACTAGCTATGTATCTGAAGCATTGCAGAATAAAAACACAAAGACTGGAAGTATGTGAACAGTCATTTAATTTTTTTTTATGGTTATTGTTAATGATAAAGCTCAATGTAGGCCGAAGGACCAAAACTGCTTCTTCAGATCACAGTCTGAGAAGATTGTATTGTACAGTTCTGTCGCAAACCCACTCGGCTCCATCAAGTCTGTTACCCACTTAGTAGTTACAGTGCAGTAGTTAAAGTTATAGCTGCTCTTACAGAGACCAACACCTTCCACCGAAAATCTGATAGATAGATAGAAACTGCATTTTGCAGTGTGCTGTCCCCAGGATCCTAGCTGCGTTATGCTTCGGCAACTATTTGTATAACATCATCTGGGGGCAAAAGTCAAGCACAACTCTGGTCACAGCACAGTGTCAAAAAACCACAAGCAGCCGGGCATGGAGCTGGGAACTGGATGATCCATCAGTGTTCTTTCGTTGCTACCTTGGCTCCCATGGGATCTCTGAGCTGAGGAGCCCTTGGATTGATTGCCAGTTATTCAAAGGCAATCATTTGTGTTATTTATGGTAAAACACTATTGTATTTTTTGTGTTAGGAAAGGCCTTCAAAGGCTTTCAGATGTGCTGCAGTATATGATAATTAATTATAGAAAAAATGGCAAGTACCTATACAACAGAAGCAAAAATCTTAAAGAATTGGAGGGTAGTTACATTGCAAATACAGGCTTGCAGAGTGATAGGTACAAAGAGGTATCTAAAAATGAACAATCAAATCAGCATTTAGGGAATCATCTACAGAGCAAGGCAAGTGCCAAAATCACTTGGGTTTGACAGAAGGGGAAGACTTTGCCAATTTTGCCTTACCATTCCTGCAGCTGTGAGACTAATGGATGAATTGCATGGTTTTTAGATGCTATTTACTCAGTTTCCATGTTGCTGAAAGCTTTTTATGTGCTAGTAAAGCAATATAGAGTCATAACAAAGGCTGACTGTCTGTATGTGAGAGACCTTGGTATCCTCCTAGAATGTGTTACTGGTAAGTTACAGTTCATATCTATGTGCTGCTATCTTGTTTCCTCATCAGGTTTGCATTGAGACATATGTATCTAGCTGTCACCAGCGGAGCATTAACACCGCTGTGCGGGCAACCCTCAGCCAAATGTTGAGTGACTTGACTTTACAGTTACGACAAAAGCAAGAAAATATGGTGAGCCTTCTGGCATCAACAAATGGTTCCATGTCCATGGCTGCATATCTTTTTGTTTCTCTGAATGCAGTGTATTGTACTGGCTTGTTGTGCCTTATGGCTTTTATTTGACACTTCCACAATTAATCCTGTTTAAAAGCTTTTTTGGGCTCTGACTCTGCCTGCCTCAGAGCAGTCTATCGGAAACGCAGCTCTCACATTGTCAGTTCTACTTGGCTGATTACTTTTTTTTCTCCTTCCATTAAACAAAAGAGGCTTTTTTCTCATGTCAGGCTGCCTTGGCCTTTTCCATTCTTTATTTTGTTTGCTTGTTTTCCTAAGGTTCATTGAAATCCTTCTGCCAAAAGTTTTTGCATGACAAATATTTACATAAACAAAACAAATTCTCAACTAAAGGAAGTGTAATTGAGGGGATTTCTTCTACTTTTTTGTAGAAGGTAATTTAAGCTCATGAAATTCTTTGCTTGGTTGTTAGCAAAAAAAAAAAAAAATTCTATTTATTGCATTATTAAAATCCGTGAGAGCTGTTTGGATGAAATCCCAGCACATTGTCAGCAAAACTATAAATGTTCTGGGTACATGTGAAATTACATTGGCTTCTTACATTTGTTCGTGCTGCTTTGTATATTATCATATTACCAAAAAAGTACTATTTGTAAAAGTCAGTTTCTATTTATTAGGAAATTTTAAGAACTGTAGTTGTACAGATTGTTTTCCTTACATCTGTTTTGGGTTAAGATGATCATTTATAGTTTGAATTATTAGACTAGATTACTTTTATCCTAACGAGCAACTGCAGAACAGAATTAATCGGTTTACTTAAACTTATCTTCTGTCTGTGCTAAGTAGGTTCATTCTACTAGCCAAAACATTTACCAAAAAAAAAAAACCAAACCAAACTCAGTAGTTTTGAAATTTGAGTTTGCATCTGAAAGTTGAATTTTGTTAGTTCTGCTCTTAGCTGAGGAGTAGGTGAAAGTATGAGAGCTGCATTTAGTTCTTGGCAGTTTGTTGTCGATGCCTGAGAAGAGAATTTGGCTTGACCCCTTTGTGCGCTGATAGGAAGAATCCTATACTGCAGCTGAACCACATGATGTAAGAGGTGGTTTCCATCTCCTAACTGCCGTTAATTGTGTTGGCACTGTAACAGTAACAATGACAATGTGATAAACTCTCTAATACTCAGTTGATTTTGGTTGCTAACTGCTTTGTGAAATCTAGACTATGCTTTCCTCTCAGTTACTTTCAGTGCAACTTACATGCCTAGTTATTACTGAGGTTTTTTAGGTGGAGGAAATCCCTTAAGGACTTACACATCCTAGTTCAGCTCAATGAGATGTGAGTTCCTTAAATCTAAATGATCTTAAGGAATTTTTTAAAACATTTGAAAAAGCTTTGCTTAAAAAAAACCTAACAAACACAAAACCCAAAACAGATAGAGGACATGGATTTGTTAAGACAGCTCTGCTGTTGAAGAATTGCTTCTACAGTATTCTTCTACCCCTTGCACCAATTGCACCACCTTTGTCTTTCCTTAACAGACAATTGAAAACCATGATGCCTTGCAGAAATTCAAGAGTCAAGGTATTTGTAACAAGTGTTTAGTGACTCCTTCTAATCCAGCTTTTTTATTCCTCGCTTTTCTTTCATCAGTACAGTACTGTTTGATGTCACAGCAATTGCATCTTCAGGATTTCTTACTTTCTCCATAGCTTAATGCTCGCTGTGTTACCTGTGGTAAGAACTGAGACAGCCCTGTTAGTTCCTGATATTTTCAGTCGTGTCTTCATTTGGACCGTGGCAAAAGCATTGCACTCCGCATAGTAATAAATTATTGTTTTAAGGTGCTAACTTCTGTAATTAAGAAGTTTCAGTGCTCAGGAGAAAGTTTTAGTAAGTGGCTTTACTTCCTAAATTGAAGCAGATTCATGGAATAGGACGTGGAATCTGGAAATTACTGTGTTATTGTATTTCAGGCCAGAGACACAGTTTATATAATGGCAGCTTTTGAAGCGCATCAGTAGCAAAGGTCTGTTCATGCTTGCCAAACAATTATTTTACAAGAGAATTTTTTTCTACTCCCATTCTGGCTTCACTTCCAACATCTTCCATGATAGGTAAAAATAGTCCCTGCTTTTGACCTTCTCACTGTATTTCTGCAGGAGAATTTGTGTGAATGGAGGCTAAAATCTTTGAAGTGCACATACATCCTCTTTTAAGATCAGAACCTGATCAGACATCAGAAGCTGTGTAGCAGAGACAAACTGCAGGGAGAGATAGAGAAATTATCCTGCCATGTAGAAGTACTGGAGCCAGTCCTTTTTTATTATTTATTTGTATACTTATTTTATTATCTGAATTGGAATTCAGCTAACCTTCTGTAAGTGCATGCAAGCAATCAATGCTCTCCCTGGATTTAATACTACTGCTTTTTCATTGTGTGGAGATCACTTTCCAATCTAGGGCTTTTCCTACTGCATCTTCTCTATGAATTTTGTCAGCCCTGCTCATTGTTTAGAAGCTCTGACCAGCTCTGAAAGTCTATGCAGTGAATTGAGGTTGTAATCCAGCTGCACGTATGTAATGCCTGTGATCTTTGTCCTTTTTGGAGGTACTTCAGCTGAGTCTCTTTGTGATGATGTTGTATCTGTCCTCACCGTGCTCTGTGAGAAGCTGCAGGCTGTCATAAAGTGAGTTATTTCAGTTTATAATTTTAATTTATTACCTGGAGATTGAGAGTGTCACTGATACATGTGATTGTATTGTTGTAGTTCTGGGATTATGGAGCAAAAGTGTGTTTAAATGAAGTGTTTATTAGAGGAAGTATTGTTCATGATGCATTAATTTGATCATCAATTGAGCTGAGAAGCTGATTTGCCTTCTGTGCTCACTGTTCAGCTTTAAAGAGCTTCCAGTAAGTCTATCTATAAGTAACTCACAGCAGCAAAACACTTGTCAAAGGAGTTTTCTTTTCTGGCTTGAAAGCAACCATTGTAGAGAGAACAGCAGTTACAGGAGACACAGAAAAACCTAACAAACGTTTAATATGCAGAATGATAGCTTTTATCCAACTGAAATAATTTGCATTACCAAAGCATTCCTTAAATTTAGGAATATCATACACTCTACCTACTTAGAAATGCATGAGTCTGACTTTTAAAATGCAGTTATTATGGGCAGTAATAGGGTGCTACACTGCATTAAAATACTACAGTCTCTTGTTGTCCAGTACTGTAACATTAAATACTTACTCATGGTTTAAAAACTACTTTCTGTGGCATTCTATCATGGTTTGACTAATGGTCTATTAAGAAATGAGCCAAAAAAAGCTTTAAGTGTTAGAGAGGTGACAAACCAACCACAAGCAATGCAAACATTATACAGTAGTTATTTAAAAAATAGAAATATAGCAAGCTGGAAATACTTAAAAAAATTTTAAAGCAAAAAGAAGGTCTTACTTCCTGACATTGTTTCTGTATCAGTAAAATAAGATTTCACTTGCTACTACTGCCAGTTGCAAATCACCTGAGTGGTAGCAAAAAAGCCAGCCTGAAACTATTTTAAATGTAGCATAATGTTGTCTCTCTGGTTGGACTGTATGTCTCTGAAAGCAGCCTGTGATGAACTCGGGGAAATGGGAAAAATACAAAACAAGCATGCATTGGTCCTTCCTTTTATATACTCTACCATGTTCAGGAAGGTTATGGCTTGGGAACTACCAGAGCTGAAGACAGCACAGACATCTTTGTGTGCAGTTCTTCCATAGACTTTCCTCCCAAGAGTGTCTCTAATTACAGCAAGATTTGAATAGGAAGAGTGCTTTACCCGGCATTGCTTAATCAGTGTCAGCATTTGGGAGAACAAAAGCATGTTTCTGAATCTTCTAAAGGAACATTTTTATTTTATTTTTTTTAGTTGTGTGCATAGTTACAGGACAATAAGAAGAGATCTTCAAAAGTGTGTATCTAACAATAGCAAGTGGCAAAACCAGCTGAACAATTAATTCTTTTTACCGAATCTTGCCCACATGTGAAGCTATAAACAGCTATCTGATAAATATTGTGTACCAAATGATAATCACTTTGAATTACTGGTTATGAAATATCAAAACTAAACTACCTGACAGGATCTCTGAAAATCACTGAAAGTCTTTTAAAAAAAATTATCTGCAATCCCAGCTTCCCATAAAACTGTATTGAATTAGAACAGAATGAGGCATGCTGTAGATAAAGTACAATAAGAAATTCAAAGGACTTAAAAATACTCACTGAGCCATGATTTACTTCATGCTTATAATTATGTACTTAAGCTGTTAGGATCTCTAATTATGAGCAAAGCATAATAAAGGATTCAGATCGAATCTGAGGAAAATAAATTTCATTAGGATGGCTTGTTAAAGACCTAATTCTGTGAATGAAAAGCCTTTATTTCTTTCAAGGCTAATTTTGGTGTCTCCTTCAAAACACTTTGTTGATACTGACTTAAGTTTCTAACCTCCAGGTCAGTGAAGTAAGGTTTTAGTATGCTATACTGCCTGTTCTGACTTCTTAGTCTGAAGATTAATTCCTCCTTCTAAATTTCAAGCTTATTAGAACTTGGTTTTGAGGGAGGCACAGCTGTGAGTGATGAGGAGGGTTCAGGGAGGTGAATTTTTTTCTCAGGACCACTGGTGACTTTAGTGACTCTGGAATTTGTGGCAGCAGTGATATGAGTACAACAGCTGCGCTGAGATGTGCAGGAATGCAATATTCATTTCTTACCCACAGGAAAATAATTTGTTAGTGAGAGGCATCAGAGCAATCAAGTGCAGGGACGCCCTGTGCATGCGCATGCAAGTGTCAGCTGCAAGATATTGATGATGCACATTAAAACACATTGTAAGAAAAGCTGTCGGGAAAGAAGGCAATTGTATCTGGAATGTGTGCATCTTTCCAGACAGGTGTGGACTATTGTGAGGATAAGGCTGTCACCTTATATGTATATAACCAGCCAGCAGTTCTAAACCCTCTGTAACACAGGGTTAGAAATCTAGCTTCGAGCGTTGGGATTTGCTATTTTCTGTATGGCATGTGAAACAGGTACTGTTCTATTTGGATGAAAATTCATCTATGTGAACAAAAGGGATTCAGGCAGTGACAGAAGAGCAGGCATTTCTCATTCCTTAATTTCAGTTAAGATAAATCCATTCTGTACAGCTTCCTTTACCTACAATCATACATCAGAAAATACATTCCTCCAGCTCTCATCTTGGACCAAAAGAGAATGATTAAATCTTAGTCTTCTTAAGAATGAAAACCAGAATGTGACAGGAATTGGCACGGGGAGCTCCCTTCATAAGGCAGACCTCAGCCTTGCTTGTCTCCTGAATCCCACAGCTAATTCTGAGAGTAGGTACAAGCACATTGTACATTACAAGTGCATCAATTTCAGGTGTCCACAAGATCTTTCATGTTCTTTCTCATGAAGCTCATGTTGTGTTTATGGTTTTGACAGAGTAACTGGCAAGACCCTGAAAAGTAGCCGTGTCATTATGTGACTTTCTGCCTGTAGACATTGACTTTTGACCATTGCGGCTGTCACCAAGAAAATAGAAAAAATAACAAGAAGAGAATCTGCCCTTCAGATTTCTTGAAGAAACTATCCAATAGTCAAAAATCTTCTGTTTGTCTCCTTTTCCTCTGTTTTAAGCATTCTTTCCTCCTCAAGATTTTAATTGAATTTGAGTAATTATTTCTGTTTTCTTCTTCCTCTTTTTTTCCACATAGATTTTTTTTAATTCCTCACTCTGAAATCTGATGAATTAAATCTATTTTCTTTCTATTACAAAAAATAGCAGATCACTGCTTGTGATCAGTACAAAATAAATGGGATGATAAAGGTGATCACACCATTGTAAATTCATACAAAGAAGCAAAATAAATCACTGCTGTAGACTGCGGTATAATTTTCAAGCAAAGAAGGTAGTTATTTTAGGAAATTAAATAATCTTTGTTTTAATGTCGTGTGAATGGCATCTCTTCTCTTTGCCAGTGACAATCGGCAACTTCAGCTTCTTTACTTGGAGTGCATCCTCTCCATGTTAAACAGCTCCTCTCCCAGCATGCACCAGCACAAAGGATTCACTGATCTGATATGGTGAGTACATCTGAAGACTAATGCAAATATTCAGTTTGTAAGTATAAAAGGACCTTCTCCCCTCAGCCATGCAAACAAACCTATAATAAATCTCCAGATGTGAGCAGAGCTTGCTGTTAACCTACTATCAGCTCATTCTATGCCTCATATAAGATTGATCAGGACCTCATGTTCAGCTAGTACATTAAATCTCTGTAGTGAATTATCACTGTAATGAGGTCTAATGTATTTAGCCAGAACAGAAAATCTATTGCACTTTCTGCAGTAGTTCAGACTTGTGTGTGGCATTAAACACACAAATACTCTGCTTATTGCAGGAGAGTGCTGTAGAGATTCTTACTGGTCTGATGCAGTAATACAGGAACACAAGCAAAATTAATGTCAGATGGTGTGCTGGTGACCAGAAATGCTTAAGACCTGCATTGTATAAGGGCTGAGGCTAAATGGTCTTCATGGTGCTTCCTCTTTATCAAGAAATCCTCTTTTTAATACACTTCACCAGAAAGTGTTGACATCTTTAATGTTCATATCTACCTCTACAATTGTTTGATACCATCGCCTCAGAGCACCTGAAATAATCCTTTTCCCTCTTTTTGTTTGCAATAGTGCTTTTTTTTATAGCATATGGATAACTGACTCATAGCAATAAAGCAAGAATGTAACTAATACGCAGTTCCTTGCAGTCCATGCCCATCCTGTGACCCTGGCAGGTGACTGTGTTAAGAAAAGATATACGTGACTTTTAATGGCAAATGTGTTTCTTGTGCCCTGTGATTTTTGAAATGGAAGTGTTTGACTTGGGCCCAATTCTAAGGATGCGACATGTAGAGGCACCCATAACTTCCCTTGCTGTCCCAGGAAAATCAGTGGCTGCTGGACTGGGAGGTCTTCAGGTTGATTAACACTTAGCAGTGTTGCACAGGGACCCTGTGCTGAGGCCTCTGGGAGCTCTAATGTAAGAGCAGAATTCTTTTTTTCATGGCAAACCCATTTCAGAAGTTTCTGCCCTTGAATTTCACCCAAGCCTTTGTTTATGGTTATGCAACTGACTGTGGGGCCATCCTATAAGCAAGGTCACTGCAACGATCGTGGTTAAAAGAAAAAACTTCCTGTTTTATTTTAAATTTACATCATTTTGATGATCCAGTTTACACTGTAAATTTACAGGTGTTTGAATTTGTAACTGTGTGTCATGAGGGCAAACCATCAGGGGCAGGATTTCTTGGCATTGCTGCCAAGGAATATGCATCTCCCAGCTACATGCTTAAGATGAAGTGGGGGAAAAAAAACCCACTAGGAAGACATGAAATAGTTTAAACTTCAAACATCGTTTTGAATATATAGTAGTATAAGTACACAGTAGTCCATTAGCTGTCTAGTGAAGTTGTGAAGCAAACTGATAGTTGTCTTTGTTCTTTAAGGAGCTGTTGCCTATATGCATACGTCTTTCTCTCTGGCTGGCATTTTGTAGTCAGTTCTCAACAGAAGAAGGGAGTGGACAAAGAAGATTTAGCTCTGTATTATTCTGACAGTGTTCTCCATAGTTTGATACAGAAGCACTTTGATGGGACTAAGATGTGTGGGGAGTATGTTGCTCTTGCAACCTGTGATTATGCATGCTTCGAGGCAGGCACGTTTCTTAAGCAGTGAATTGATATGTTCTGAAGTGTACCTGATGGGAGAAAGAAATGGAATAAGCAGATTCAAAGTCATTGTCTGATGTCTGATTAAAAGCTGGTTTTCTTTCTGTGACTTCAGGAAGCCAAGCTGTTTTAGCAAGCATATTAACAGAAGCAATGAAAGTTCTGGGCTGCGTAAAATTCTTGAGAAAATAAGATGTACTTACCTATGAGGATGTGTTACTTTTTATGCTGAATCATTACTTGTCATTGGGTGCTTGCTCTAGGCGCCAGCTGAACCTCTGAGGTATGTGGGTGAAAAGCAAGTTTGGAACTGCATTCTCATGCAGCATTTGGCCTTTTAAATTAGGGTCTTGCAGACTAAAGTAAAATGTCAAGTCCATGAGTGCAAAGCTGGAATAACAGCTAATGGAGCAAAGTGATGAGTTGGTTTTGGCTCTGGTTCCACAGAAGAATGATCTGCTGGTGTGGAATCACTTGAGTGTTCATCAAGAAAGACAGTTGAAGGAAGGACAGTGTTTTTAGTGTATAGTGACATAGAAGGAGTTACAATGCACACTTTGAGTTACTGTAGAGGACTTCAATTATGTTCTCAAAAGCCAGCAAAACAGGGGCTCACAACTAAGGGTGCTTACTAAAATATGTGCAGTGTAAAATACTTGCAGTTCAGTGATGGAACATCAGGCCTTCTAGTTAACATAGATTGGTTTTTGTTTGGTCAGGTTTTTTTAAAGCCTCCAAGTTGGACTGAAGAAGAAACGCTTGGCAGTAGAAATTAGAATTTTTACCTTGCGGTGGGTTGCAGCCGATGAAAGAGGCAGGCATGCTATCCTGTCAAGGTAGCACAGTGCAGCAACAACAACTTGCAAAATCAGTACCTTGTTTATAAAGCACCCAAAAGTATTTCCATATGTACTAGCATGCTGATGCTTGGGAGACAAAAAAAGCCTGGTGTAATTTGTTATTCTATCTAACCACTGCTGTTGACTGGTCATTAAAACAAGAGTGTGTATCTCATTTAACTGTGGACTATTTTCAATCTGTTCCTGTGAGATTATTTTTTTCCAATTACCATCTGCTGCTTTTCTCTTTTTCTCAGGAAGCAACTGTGTCCAGCCCTAGTAGTAATCCTGGGAAATCCAATCCATGACAAAACTATCACCTCTGCCCACAGCAGCATCTGCCTTGAGGCTGATTCGCCTTCTTCAGGGATCTCTGATCATGGCCGGGGTTCAGGTTGTTCCTCCACAGCACCTGCCCTTAGTGGGCCTGTTGCACGGACCATATATTACATTGCAGCAGAACTGGTTCGACTGGTGGGGTCAGTGGAATCCATGAAGCCTGTGCTGCAGTCTCTCTATCACCGGATATTGCTTTACCCACCACCTCAGCATCGAGTAGAAGCCATCAAAATTATGAAAGAGGTAGGATAATCACATGTGCAAATCCAGGCATGTAAAGCAAAATGTTTATTTAACAGTAAATGTTGCTGATACGTGCATACCAGTCAATTCCATTCCTTAGCATAGGGATGTTGGAATTGCCCTTTTTGAGCACAGCTGTTACATCAAAGCCACTCTGTCAAATATTTTTAGTTTTACAAAGTCATAATAGCTATATTTGTCTCCATAACGCAAGCTGCTATGGCAACTCTGTCAGCATTCATGCTGTGGTACTGCATGGAGCAGATCTTATCACTGAGTCATGACTGCTCTTTTGGGTGAGATACAGTATAGTGATCCAGTTTTCAACTTCTTTGGCATCTTTCCCCACTCTCTGCTCTCACTAGAAGGCGACATTCATCCTCACAGTGTAGTATTCCAGACATTAAAGTGAATATATGCTTTGATTATGTGCCAGGTTTTTGAAATACATTTTTCTTGAGCTTTATTAGAAGAGCCACAACGAAGCTGCCAATGTCTTAAGTGGCCATGTCAACACCAGTCCGTTCTGGCCTCTTTCCCAGTGCCTCTGACAGCACTAGAACTGGAGCACTGTGAGACTTCATTGAGCAGCAGCTGGAATTGTGGGCTTTTCCATTTCACATGTGTGGCTTTCTTCTTTTGTTGTGGAACACAAGGCAACTTACATAATTTGTAGGAACAGTGGTCTCACTTAGACGATTTTTATTCTAGCTTGTGCATACCTAGGATGTTCTGTGTCTGAAGATCTCTCCTAACACCACACAGTCACTCACTGGGTTGTTGTCTGAACTGGTAGTCACCCTGACACTTGTCTTCCTCTAATTTTAAATGGTAGCAAGATGACAATTGAAGCTTTAGGAAGAGCTCAGTCTAGCGTTGTTTCCTGAAGGACACATCTGTTGCCTCTTTCTGTTTATTAAGATGGGCTTGTTTGTAGAGCCTTCTCCTTGTATTTCCTGGTGGGCATTAGCAGAACGCCACCCAGCAGGTTGAGTCAGAAGGAATCACTTTGCCTATCTTTGCATGACTCTATCGTTTTGTAACTGGCTGACTGAAGAGAAGGGCCCCCTTTTGGTATATAATATAACGCAAGATACTTGCTCTATATTTAAGCATAAAGATTGTCTTGTGTGCAGTATCAGTTGAAACATATTCAGTCAAAAACGTAAAGCACTGGAGAACATTCTATATGTGAGTCTTGTTGAATATTCTGCTCTTCTTTGTCTGCTTTTCTGCCTTTAAAAAGAGGAAAGGTAGCTTTAATAAGTAGAACGTCTGTGTGTTTTTTCCTTTACTGTGAGAAATTACAGTACTGCTACCCTGGGTTCCAGGGCTTGATAGAACTGTAACTCATTTGTTGTATTTAAATAATGCTTAGATAATCCTCTATTAAATTCTGTTTCCTTTCATTTCAGATACTTGGCAGTCCTCGGCGGCTTTGTGATTTGGCAGGGCCCTGCTCTTCTGAGTCAGAATCCAGGAAGAGGTCTATTTCTAAAAGGAAGTCCCATCTGGATCTTCTCAAGCTGTATGCTTTGTTTCCTCCTTTAGCCTCTTCTCTCTTAAACCTGTGCACACAGGACACTTAAACAATTGTATCTTCAGAAGTGTACCCAAATATGAGCCAGGGTATCTCTGTGGTTAAATAAGCTGTGAAAACGGAAGGAGGGCTAAAATCTTTTAGTGGTTTGTTGTCAGTCTGGGTCTGTTTGTAAAGGCATGGATAACTACCTTGTGGAGTTTGCCAAAATACTCAAATATGTTGGTTTACAGCTGGAAATTCTTGAGTTTGTGTCCCTAACCTTGCAATGAAATAACTGTGTGCTTATTTAGAGGTACATTTCCAAGATTAAATCACAGGAGGTAATCGGAAATTTAAACATTGTCAGATTGAGCAAGAAGGATTCTCAGTTCTTATAAAGATCATATCTTGTAGATAAGATAATTTTCAGGACACAGATGGCTTTAAATTTAGCTTCAGTTGAGAGCTGAATTTTTTTTTTCAGTGAAAGTTCTTGTCTGTAAGGGAAAATATTCTCTGCATGCTGGTACAAATGCATGGTAATTGTTTCCCTGGTTGGCACTCCCGTTACAGAATGGCCGCGTCCACATGGCAGACTTAATACTTTATTCTAATACTAGTTGTCTTTTCAGGAGTATTCTTACAGGATAATTTCACTTCTTTTTTTCTTGGTTATGGAGGGATGGTGTTGAATGATAGTGATGGTGTTGAATGATAGTGACATGTGCTCGCTATATATGTGCTGCATCACTTAAATAAACCGTTTTAATTGTAGTATCATGGATGGGATGACAGAAGCGTGCATCAAAGGTGGTATTGAAGCATGTTATGCTTCAGTGTCCTGTGTCTTTGCCCTGCTTGGAGCATTAGATGAGCTGAGCCAAGGGAAGGGTCTTAGTGAAGAGCAGATCCAGCTGCTGCTCCGGCGCTTGGAAGAATTGAAGGATGGGACTGAGACAAGCAGGGATTCCATGGAGATCAATGATGCCGACTTCAGGTGGCAGAGGCGCATCCTGTCCTCAGAAAATCCTGCCTGGGAATCAGGAAATGAGAAGAGTCCTGATATTAGCATTAGTGTTACCACAGACACTGGTCAGACCACTTTGGAAGGGGATATGGGACAGACAACTCCAGAGGATAATCCAGAAAGTCAAAAAAACTCACTACCATCGCCAGGTGGACACGAAAGCAAAGAGATTCATTATAGAGAACCAGAGTCAGAAACTATCGACCAGCCAGATGTTGTTCAGAGAAGCCACACCATAGTCTATCCAGATATAACTAACTTCTTATCAGTTGATTGCAAAACCCGGTCCTATGGGTCCAGATACAGTGAAAGTAACTTCAGTGTAGATGACCAGGACCTTTCTAGGACTGAGTTTGATTCATGTGATCAGTATTCCATGGCAGCAGAGAAGGACTCGGGCAGGTCAGATGTCTCGGACATAGGCTCTGACAATTGCTCCCTGGCTGACGAGGAGCAGACACCACGGGATTGTCCAGGTCACAAGTCCTTACGTACTGCTGCGCTCTCTTTGAAATTGCTGAAAAACCAAGAAGCAGACCAGCACAGTGCACGGCTGTTTATCCAGTCACTTGAAGCTCTTCTACCTCGGCTTATAGCTCTTCCCAGCATACAGGAGGTGGATGGAGCACTGCAGAGCTTCTCTTCAACGTTCTGCTCAGGTTTGCAAGCATATATTTACTGTCTAACCAGCATGCACACCATGACAGCACTGTACACAGATTCTGGTGTAGGATTTCATCTTCAGAGAGCATATCCAGAATAAAAAGGTTTGTGCTTTATAAAGCACATTCCTCCATAGCGGCACACTTCATTTGGGGTAAAGCAAATTGAATATGCAGGCACTGATTCAAAGGGAGGTCAGTCCATTGACTCAACAGGCTCTGGATTGTGTCCTCAGTCAACAGAGAACGGAAATTTTCTGTAGTAAGATACCTCTTCACAGGTTTGTGAAGATCTGTTGAGACGATTTGCACGTGCTGTCATTAAAGAGAGGTTGGGATTGCCCCTTAGTGTGAAAGGGGTGTGGGGAGGACCATCACCTATTTTGAAAGAGATTTAAGTAGCTTAGTACATCACTGCATTGCTATTAGTAATACTAGCCTTGCAGTGACGGTCATAAAAATTCCACAGCAGTAAGCTCTTGAACAGATAAGAAGAGAGGAGTGACTCTCCACTCTTGTTTTTCTTAATATTGCTGTCTGTCATGACAGGAAATGCAAAGCTCAAAGCCCAGACCAAGTGAAAAATAGTTAAAGGTCTTACCTTTTAAGAGGTTAAATACCTGCAGTTCTTTCAGGGTTAGAACCTTTGGGATCTTGACTTGGTCAATCAAAAAAAACCACTCCATGGACAGGTTAGTTTGTCCTGTTGAAAGTATACTTAAAATATGTATAAATATTTATATTTTTAGAAGGGTTTCTTTTTCCTGACTGTGGCCAAAGCGGAAATGTTTGTTAAAATATATTTCTCTGTTTCTTTAACTTAATTCACCACAATTACCTTTCCTATTGCTCCTCTCCTAATCATTGCTTCATTCGTTTGTGCTCTCTTGCACACATTAAACTCATACAGAGTCAGAAGGGATGCCTCCCATCATCCGTATACAGCACAATTTAGTTATGAAGCTGGGTGAATAAGCTGGTATTCCTGATATCCTGCCTAAATGCTGCCCAAATAAGCCCTAACTCAGGAAGATGGTAGATTACGTTCTTAAGAAATATTGGCCATGTTATATCACAGAAAGGAGACATTAATATTAATTACATTCCTAATTGAAACACTGAAAAGCATCCTTTCTGTCACAAGGGCTTTCTTTTTCCTCAAAAGAGTGATCCTGAGGTTATGCCAAAACACCAGGACTAGAACTCAAGCTCAAACTCTTGTACACCTTCTTCCTTGTGCGTGAAAGAGTATAACGCTTCTTTTCTCTTTTGTCTGTCAAATCTCTTCACAATGTTTTAAAGCGTTGGAAGAGGTAGACCTAGCAGACTTCTAGATTTTAAGGCTAAATGTGGCTTTTGTTGTCATTCAGTATGACTAATACAGTGAGAAAGATGGAAGAATATCACTTGATTTCTGCATTAAGTCCATAATTTGTGGTTTGTACATCTCTCTTAAAAAGATTCCTAGTCTTGGACTTAGACTATCGAGTTGAGAAAAGATCTTTCAATTTCCTAAGAAAGCCACCCCCATGGCTAAATCTGTACTTTGAAATGTACACTGTGTTTCCAATCTGATTTGGTGAAGTATTCTTAGAAGAAGCCACTCAGTAAGGAATCACGGAGATATACAGTAGCAAGTTACTGTATTAAAATAGCTTGGGAGAGGTATTCTGGTGTTTTCATAGACCTGTGACTGTTACAGAGTTGTAATTTTATGCTCTCACAAGATCTGTGCAGTTCATGTTTCAGTTGGACACCTGGAATGAGACTCAATCCAGCTGAAACAGTCCCTTGACTTGTACCTCAGATCTTAAGCAAAAGTCCAACACTACTCCTGAGGTGAGGACTTGTGTTCCTGTGTAGGTGAACGAGGTGTGAGTTTGAAGACCTATCGAGAGAGACTTAGTAGTTGAAACACATGTCTGAGGGTAGGAATTTCCCCTGGAGATCTTCCAAGACACCAGTCTGATCTGCCTCTATAGGCAACGTTTGAGTCCTTACTTCAGGACTCCTTTGTTAGCACCAACAATTCAAGGCATAAATTAGGTGATGAAGTTAGAGGAACTGGTCCTACTCCTTGTATGTACACCATCTATTCATGTATAATTCCTGAGGAATACATTAGGAAATTTGAGTATTGCTTAAGATTCAAGTTGAGAAGAGAGGTGCAGTTCTGAGACCAGCCAGTACAGAAGCAGTATTTTTGTGTTTTTTCTGAGAAACCTCATTTAACTGCTTTGTTTCATTTTTCAATTTTTCTTACACTTTGGGGGGGAAAATACATTAGCTACAATTTAGTAGTCTTTCCTACAAGCTAGGTCCTTAAATAGTATTGTAATATTATTGTGTTTTCATAGGATTGAAAAACAATGAAAGGAGGTTGGAATTTGAGGCACTGGCATAGGAGTATAAGCACGGACAAAGTGAAGTCAGCTAAGCAGAGTTATAGTGAAACTAACATTTGGAAGTCAGTTGGTTAAAAGCCTTCCTAATCGACAGTTTTCATCTTTCCTTAAAAAGTTATTCCATGTTGCTAGAGAAAACCAATGCCAAAAAATTCCTTAGTGACACTGGAGTGTGATGTCTATCTTAAAAAATACTGAATTGTCTAAAAATTCTCAGCATTATCTTGACATGCACAAAACATTAAGTTTGCGTTTTTTTCAGGACCTCCTTTTACCTGGCCAATTTAAATGAACTGTTGCCTCTGTTAAAACAATGTGCCAGCCTCATTGTTTATTATAGCTGGCAGATTTTGTAATTAAAGTTGATGATCAGTAGTCTCTTAATTTGGACATGACACTGCAGTTCAGGAGAATAGTTAGGGCGTTAATTCTAATAATTGTGTGCCATTGTGTGAATAATCATAGCAAACATTTTTAGCACCTCTTTTCAGTTCTGATTCCCTAGCTTTTAGCGGCAGGGTTTAATGTTGTTAAGTATATGGCAAGTTTATGTATCAGCTAATCTTCTGCTTTTGAGATCTCAGCGTCTCTCAAATGCAGTTGTTTATTTTCCCATATTTTAGAAGAAATAAGGGGCTGTATTTTTTGCAAACACTTTTGAGTGCTCAAATACATACCCACTATGTAGTAGCCACTTTTATGTGCAGTTATACACCTTCCTTTTTAATTGTAGTCTTGTATAGGAGGTTGCACTTTTTAAAAAATATTTTAATGCAAAATAAAGTGGGGGTTTTTTTCTTTTACATACCTCTCTGCCTTGAGGTTTTTATTACTCTAGTAGATTCTAGTCCCCAAGGTACATCTTTAAGAGATAAGGCATCAAATCAATATATTCTAGCTACATCAATACCATGATCCTCCATCCAACAAAGTGTTAAGATGCATCTTTGCCTTCAGTTGATGAAGGAGTCACTGGAGCTACTCACAGCCTACTTTCAAGCACGTGATTGCAGTTTCAATACTAGGTAAAGATCCTCTGTTAACGTTCACCATGAGAAATCTACCCCAAGCACACGGCAACCCATGTGGGTATGGTGTGTGGCCAGCCCTATCACCCTCCGTCCACAAAGGTTGCTCCCTTGAACAGCTATTCGTTTTTTAGACCCACCCTGGAACAGTTACTCTCTTTCTAAATCCGCCCTCAAACAGTTACTCACCTTATCCACGCCCCCAAAGTGACGACAGTGGAAAGTCCGAGAAGGCAGCAGCACAGAGCTTTCAAACCCTCACGAGGCAAGAAAAACGTTTGCTTCTTTTCTATGTGTGGATTTTTTTATTTTTTTTTTTTAATGTTAATGGTTTGTTGTATTTTGTCTAAGAAGCTTTATGGTGGGAGGAATATATTCACAGTAAACCACTGCAGCGGTTAACAAATGACACAGCTTTGCTTCGTCATGTAACTAACCTTGGGAGCTGTTTCTTTGTTTCATTTCAAACGTTCCTCTAGGATAAAGCTTACTCCTTAATCTTCCCTAATTGACATTATATGAATGGATTTCACAGTTGATGTGAAAACAATTAAATATTGCGAGTCATTTGGGGGGGTCTAATATTTCTGGGTTTTTTACGGCTCCAACTACAGAACATGGGGATTCAATTAGGTATTGCTCGTAGCTGATTTATGCTTTTGTACCAGCAGGTCAGCTAACTCAGAGGAAAATGTATGTGCCATCCATCCTACCTGGGAAGAAGGGATTGTACCACTGGGCATGGTTGTAGGCTGTCGTTTCATGCAAATAGTGTTTTCAGGAGTACTGAGCGCATACAGGTGGCTTATGGGTCTGACAGAGCTGCAAATGCTCAGCTGTCTAGAAAGCAGGTCTTGTATGAACTAAACAGGGCTTGGAGTTGTAACGCGTTCCAGCCAGCTTGACCCCAAATATTTGTCCACATACCTCTAGGCCATGGAGAGAATGATAATTACAGCCTGATCCTGCAAGGTGCCGAGCACTCCAGTCCCCATCCAACAACTTACCTAGCCAGGACAGATTTATGGGGGGGTTAAAAGGGCTGTCACCCTCATTAGCACCATTTGGTGCGATGTATGCTCAGTTAAGTACGCAGGCTTTGCCTCTGCCCCCTCCCACCTCACCTTTCCAGTTAGCATTGCACATATATCCTGCCCTTTGCTTTCTAGCTGGCAGTCATCCCAATGAATGCTAGTGCTCCTTGTGTATTTCAAATTAGCAGGTTTCTTTGCTGGACTGTGACTGGAGTGTTCAGTTCGGCTTGCAGCACTGCGTTCTAGATGGAGTTCTTATTTTTCTATTCCCTGTTGTACTGCATTTAGTAGAGTAATTTCTACTGATGATTCATTAACTATTCTAGCAATCTGTTGCTGCTGAAATGCTAGGGTTAGTTTCTGATTTTTTTTTCCAGGAAAAATCTGTGTAAAATGTGAGAGCTCACATGGTGTTTTTGTTAGGTATGATGCACTCACCAGGATTTGAGGGAAACCTAAATTTCAGCTTCCAGACTCTGATGAATGCAGACAGCCTCTACATGGTCTCACATTATACCCTGCTGCTCAACCTAAAATTGGCCAACTCAGATTACTACAGAAAGAAGCCTGCCCAAGCCCCTGTGTTGCTGGTGAGTTGGGGAATATGGGAAAACTGTTAAAAAAAGAAAATTTGTTTTGCTTCCTTTCACATTAAGGCAGCCCACACATAAAGCCTTCAGGCTGCTTGCTAAGTGGAGAAATAATAATTGCAAATGAAGCGTTCTCCAAGCTGCTTATGAATCTTGCATGATAAATGTCATGCATCTGAATTACACAGCTTCTCTGCAATTTGGGGAGGAATTAATGCTGCTTACTGATCATCGTTAAAGTAGGAGGTTTTTTGATGGATATTCTATCTTCAGAACAGATCTTCATTAGCATCATGTGATGCAGCAAGTATTGTTCATGCACGTTATCAAGGGACATACCTTCATCTTGCACCTACTTTTGAGTATAATGACAAATGTCTTGCTTAATACTTGATTTGTATTTATGCAGATGAAGACATGAGAAGTTAGAGTGAAAAATAATTAGGTTTTAGTAATTTGAACTGATTATTTTTGTGGCACCTGGGATTCCTCAGCTTCTTGGGCTTTTAAAAATTGTTCTGAAGGCTTCAGGAGTTATAAAACATGAGTCTATGTTTTTCAACTAAGTTGCCCAAGAGAAATCATTTCAGAGTTTTCCTAAAAATAATAAAAAAAAATCAGCAATATGTGGTACAAAAAAAAAAAGAAAAACAAAAAAATTCTGTCAAAATGTACCGTTATTGCCATCTCCTTTCATGTAAGATAATTCATATTCTGGAAGACCTCAAAAACAAGTGGATTTTAACGTCATCATCAGTTCTGGTACGTTCTTCAGCAGCTGCGAGGGCAAATCTATGACTCGGAAGCTTCTCTAGGGGCACCACTGTGCACAGCAGGCCTGAGCATGACCAAAGTATTGTTGAAAACAGTTCAGATATCTAATTGGACCCTAGTTCATCTGTGGTGACTGTTCATTGCAGAAGGGCCTGATTGCTGGACAGGCAGCATTAGGTGCCACGACTTCTTTTTATTGGAATTGAGACCCTACCCCTACCTTGTGGAAAGAGTGAGAGATCAGCGTGTGCCATTGTCACAGTGCAAGAACTGTCATTATGATTTGCATCTTGCATGAACTGCAATAAGAGAAGGGAAAGTTTCTTGTTCATGTCATTCTCCACTATAGAGACAGATTGCAATCCTCTGTTAATTCTTATTTTTGTATAACTTCATTTCTACTCCTGCAGTCCTTTACACTCAGGAGAAGAACTAGGAGCTGAGGCTCATGCTGTAGGCTTCCTGTTGTCTTACATCTGGCTTTTATGGTGATCTGCAGAAGGAGTTCATGAAGCAGGTCCAGTCCAGTGGAGTGTTGATGGTATTTTCCCAGGCCTGGGTTGAAGAACTGTACCACCAGGTACTAGAAAGGAACATGCTGGGGGAAGCTGGATACTGGGGAAGCCCTGAAGAGCACAGCCTTCCACTCATCACCATGCTGACCGGTCAGTAGTATGTTTTGGTGACAAGGCTAACTTCCAAATGCGTGTCTAAAACAAGCTACAGTAGCGTGCTGCATCATTGCGTTACACACAGAACAGCATGTCATCATGCAACATGTAGTGTTTCACAAAATTACTGGTAGAGAAGGAATTGGACTTAACTGTGGCAGGTACTTAAGTGTTTGTTTTGGATCACACAGAAAGCTTTTGAGGCATGGGTTTAAAAGCAACTGTCCCTGGGAGACAGGGAGAGTAGGTTTATTCACTGAACCAAACATCTCTTAATTCTGTCAGCTTCAGTTCTGGTAGAGTTGGTACCTGTTAATGATAAGTGGTAACACTGCTGTCTTCTTGATATCACAGCAAAGCCATTTCAGTGCGCCTGTGGTGCAGTACAAATATAGATAGCAGTGTGTGATCCTGGAATCTTTCCACAGATTGGGCTCCCCTTGGTTCAGATTTGTGCTATGCCAGGGATATGCCAACAGGCACTAGAGAGAAGCTGAAAACCTGGAGCACGTCTTAACAAACCCTTAGCTTCCTTTGAGGGAAAAAATCAAATGGTATCAGCTGAAAGGTGGCAGAATGTCTATGATACTGTGTTGATATAAAATGCACTGTCTGCTTGAATGTATATACTGTATGATTACAAAGAGGTAATTAAAACAGTGTATACAGGGAGAACACTGGCTTCCACTGAGCCGTTAACTGGTCATCAAAGGGCAGTGCTCTCAAAGTTTTTTGCTGACTGTATTGAGCTCAGTGTTACTTTTAGCTATTAAGCTGGGAAGCTGAAAGAAACACTTCGGAGAAACAATAGCCATGAAGTGACAGACAGGGGCTGCTAGAAAGGAAATCAACCTGGTGTCCCTAACATTAAACTCTCTGTGAGAAGCTGGTCTTTTGTTGTGTTGGAGAAAGGGTTCTATTTCTTTTGTTGAGATTGAACCTACATAGGTCTACTAAAAATCACGTTTAAGACGTAGGATCCCAGTGCATCTCAAGGACTCAGACTGAGGTCTGGGAACATCTAGATACAAGATTTAGCAAGATTTGAAAGGTTATATTACAAAATGTGGAGATTTAAGGGTGTGGGAAGGTCTGAACTGTAAGAAATACCATGAAATCTTTGCTTAAAGTTCTGTTGACTGTGTAATGTCGGGGGGGGGCTGCGCTCATGAAGAGGGGAAATATCCCCCTCTCAAAAAAAACGTTGGTTATACTGGGCAAAGCATAAGATGCCACAACTCATGTTTATGCCAAGGCTTCAGAAGGCTGCCAGAAAAGAGCAACTAAAAAGCATACCTGAGAAGTCAGGAGTGCCAGTACTTACTTGAACAAAGAGCCAGTAGGAGATGCTTTCCTTATACCATCTGTGTGTTGAATAGTAATCGGTTGTTTTTTAATGTTCTGGCAGACATCGATGGCTTGGGAAGCAGTGCAATTGGTGGCCAGTTGATGGCATCTGCTTCAGCTCAATCTCCTCTTTCCCAAAACCGGAAGACAGATGATTCTGTTGTTGCAGGTATTAAGACCGTATTATAAGCATAAGTGTATCTGCCAGCAGTGGGTTGTTGTATACCATAAGCATATTCAGATAAATTGTGGTTTAGAACAACAATTTAAGGGTTGAGGAAAGTATGTTAGTACATCCTACATGTGAATTGGTAGTCCAGCATGCAGAGGACAAATATGGCTTGGTTTTTCACCACCGAGGATAAAGCTGCTGTCGTGTCATTTTCCAGTAGTAGTAGTAGTAATGCATTTCTCACTCCAGGAGTTGCTTTTGCCCGATACCTTTTAATCGGCTGTTGGAAGAACTTGATTGACACTTTGTCCACACCACTGACTGGCCGCATGGCAGGCAGCTCCAAGGGGCTGGCCTTCATCTTGGGAGCAGAAGGAGCCAAGGAGCAGAACCAAAAGGAGAAGGACTCCATCTGCGTGAGCCTGGATGGACTGAGGAGGGCAGCCCGGCTGAGCTGTGCTCTAGGTACTGCTGCATGTGGGATGTCATGGCAGACTCATAAAACAGGATGGTAACTTTCCTTGAAGGAATTTGGGAGAGAGAAAAGCAGCATCCTGTTCCAGTCTTGGATAGGAACCTAGACTGTAGGACTCCCCATAGAGCCCACCTGCCCTACAGCATAGATATATCCAACCAACTTTCCTTGTCACAACCTGTTATTGAGATTGCATGGGATTGGGGAGGAAATGCTGGTTAAACAGTAATTGTGTTGTTGCTTTACAGGAGTTGCTGCTAACTGTGCATCTGCTCTTGCCCAAATGGCTGCTGCCTCCTGTGTCCAAGAAGAGAAAGAGGAAAAAGAAATCCAAGAGCCCAGTGATACTATAGCTCAAGGTAACTATGTGATTAAATTATCTAACTTCTCTCATATTGCCTGCAAAGATGCAACTGGAGATTATTGTGCTACACATAGAAGAAGGACAGAGAGGAATGCCACTACTGTCCACCACTCACTTGTAAGCATATGGGATGTATGTCTAGAGGCATGTGAAGTGTATGTCCTGCTGTCCTAGGTTCTTAACATTATGTTACACTAATTATATTTTATTTGGAACTGAAATTGGTGGAACAATATACAAGCCAACAGCACATTTTAAGCCTTGTGATACTAGTACAACCAGAGGGCATCAGAGCAACAATATTTTTTTCAAAGTGTTGGGTAGTAATATAAGCTGAGTTTGCATCCTTCTACCTGTCTTGTGTATACATCCTTGGTTGTCTTTTGTCATCATCAGATATTTAAAACTGTTTCCGAATCATGTTAAATGAAGCTGAAATAAAAAAAATTATATACATATAACATGTAAAAAGTTCTGCATCTCTATACTACTACTTCAAATCCAGTGGAAGTCTCAATTGTTGTCTCCAATGGCTGTTTGGAGAAGCACATAAAATGTGTCTCATGACATCTGGATTGTAATGACAAGAAGCCCATAACAAAACACAGTGTTGCACAAATGACCCTCCTTGGCACTTAAATTTGGTGTCTGAGTAGAGCAAGCAAAAGTGAATAGGCCTGAGCACAAACTAGCTTTTGACCACTCTGCTAGATATGACTGAGACGAGTTGGCCAGGCCACACTGAAGCAAAGAGGAGGCAGTAGCGGTGGCCAGAGGCCAACAGATCTGTTCTATGAAAGCTTGCAAAGCTTCAAAATTTGTTTCCATTCCAATGCAGCATGAAAACTAAGCTTTTCACTGATTCTCAGGGAAAAGAATGAGGTCCAAATGCTTGTAGTTCAGACCAGGATTAGTTTTGCTTTGATAAGAGTATCCATTAGCAAAAGCTCTTTGGTGAAACTTTTGTATGGAAATAGATGTGAAACCTGCAAACTCTTTTTTTTTCCCTAGAAAAGGAGATTTTGGTAAAAATAATAAATATCCAGCCAGCCAGCTCCAAAGAGAAACATGTAATATCACTAGCAATCTGCATCTGTTCTGTGGGCAGCAAGATGTGAATTTGGGGGTGGAGGGTGTCAATCTGGTGTTGATTTTTTTCATGCATATAAGATCAATCACAAGGGATTTTAATTTGAAAACTGCCTTATGTTTATTAGGAAGAAATGGTTTTCTCTGTTTTGTTTTTTGTCTAAAATCCACGTTCTTTTATAAGCTTTCAAACTGTATACCTTTGCCATCACCCTATATGCAAATCAATGTTTGCTTAAAAGCTGGAGAAGCTAATGTTTTGGGGTTTTTTTATTTTTCATGCTGCAGTGAAACAGAAAGTGGAGCAGAAACTGGAGCAGATGGGAAAAGTGCAGGGAGTCTGCCTGCACACTGCTCATGTTTTGTGTATGGATGCGGTCCTTAATGTGGGTCTGGAGATGGGAAGCCACAATCAGGACTGTTGGCCTCATGTGTTCAGGTACTCACCAGCTTTCCCAAAAGAAACAGAATTTAGACCATGTTGCCTGAAAGTAACGGACTGAGAAAAAGGACTTTACATGCTCTGGGAATGTTCGGTATAAACAGTGTCAGAGTGAATTAACTACCAGTATCTGTAAGAGAAAGGACGGTGCTGTTTTCCACCACTATTCAGAGACAAAATGAATGCTTAGAAACTTCAAAAGTTCCCAGAAGACTGTGGCAGACCCAGGAACCTAAATGGACTTTTCGGGCACCTCCACTAAACTATTTGCTATCTTAGGCACACAGGAGGCCAAAGGATGTAAGAAGACAGGTTATCTATGTGTGGTCTGAGAGTTAGAGATCGTCTGTTTATGGTTTGAGGAAAATGTCCTGTGCATCGTTTTCTGGTTTAGATGTAGAAATTGGTGCCTGCGAATTGGCAGTGGGTTTCCATGTAAGCTGGCTTCTCACAGTGATGGGGCTGTGAGGCAGCTGAGACCTGTACTTGCACTGTGCTTCTGACTCACCTCTGGAGTACAGACGCAAGCGTTTCCTCAGTGAGCCTGGTGATTAGTGGGGGGAGGAGTTGTTGTTTTGGGGGTTTTATTCATCTTTTGCTTCTCCTGTTTGTTCTCAGGGTGTGTGAGTACATCAGCACGCTGGAGCACACCCACTTCAGCGATGGTGCTTCCCAGCTCTCCCTTACTATCACCCAGTCACAGCAGGCACCTGGAGGGCTGCACCCAGACTCTGAGCCTGGGGAGTCTCCCCAGGCATTGACCCCTGAGCAGGAGACCACCCTCAGCAGCAATCCTGTCATTCAGCCAGTTTCTATCCAGGAACTCATCAAGGAGAGCAGTAAGGGCAGAGCTTTTGACTTCCGTGGAGGCAGCCTGCTATGTGGGACCAGTGCTGCCAAGGCTGTTCTCACACTCTCCACTCAAGCTGACAGGTAAAAGCAGTGCTCTCAGGAGCAAGAATCCCCGTTCCCAGAACAGGACCAAAATGGACTTTTCTGTGGTGCACTGGGGCCTGATCTTTGTTGTAGCCACTTGCTTCAGTTGAGTTTCACAAGAGAGCTCTGTGTGTGTCACAACCAGCAGTTCCTAAAAGATCTCGTTTTCTGCATCTCTGCAGTACCTGCCCTGCAGGTACTGGGCTGACTATGTCTGCACAACAGTGAATATGCCAAGTAAATCAAATGCATCCTGAGACTGATGGATTTATTGCTTGCATGTAAATTAATCTCTTACGTTCATTAAACCAGACAAAATAAGCGGGTGTCTTGTCCTGACAGGAAGGGACTGAGTGACAAGACCAGTGTCAGTTAGAAAGCAGCTATCAGGACTGTGTGGACAGCTTATCAGCCTGCCCCAGTGTGTCCAGAGGAGGAAGGGCCAAGCATGGTCACAGAATGGCTAGGTTAAGTGTCCCTACAACATGGTCTGCAGACTGGTATGCTGCAGACTTTTTTGCTATTTCTGCTATCTTTCAGCGGCCTAGGCTAGAGTTGAAAATTTCCTGGGTTTGCATGCTTCTAAAACACTTTTTTTCTCCAGCTGACATTTTGCATTCTTGATCTCTGCCCATAGAAGGGCATTATTTGTAAATTCAGAGGAAAAAGTAATGTATACTGACACTGCTTGTAGGAGTTTTACTCTGTGCATGGACCGTACCTTTTATTCAGGAAGCTCACAATACAACTTGGTTCTGAGGATTAGAGGATAGCAGTACTGTAATTTTAACGATGCAGGTTTGATTTCTGCACTGTTACTTCAGTGCAGATGTTATTAGGACTCAGTCCCCAATTTCCCAGGACTATAAAAATTTTTTCATGAAAAGCAATGTCAGAAAATCGTATTTGTGTTGACCTGTGGTGGCACCATGTGGAATTTCACTGTGATCTCTGTGGAACCTACCTCCCATATATGCCTAAGTTTACTGCTTTAAGGGTACAGATTTTAACTCTTAAATCTTAAGAGCTTATTACAGGTGAAAATAACAACTCTTGTTTATATTCCTAAACAGCAATTCAGGTACAGCAACTTTAGGTTTAAGATTTGAAATTTTTTTTTTTTTTCCTGTAAGGGGCTTAACTTCCGATGGAGCAAACTGGTGTAACTCTAAAGTCAGTGAAGCTATGATGATCTATGTTGTAAGGACTGGGAACAGTCTCACTGTTTTTTGGATTACTGGTTCATGAACTGCTTATAGCATTAAGATACCGTAATGAGGAAGCGTTGATTGCTTGAAAAAGTGACTTTTTGTTTTAGTACCGCAGTTGAATCTTGGAAGGGTTCTGGTTGGTCCTACAGCACTCTACTTTCCACCCATCAATTAATAAAGCTTCTGGATCAAAGTCTTTCTGTACCACTGTATAAACGAAAAGGCCCTCAATAACCCAATGTGTCACCAAAGGCAACACATAGCAGCCATGTACAGAGAAGAGTTTTCCTGTTACATACACATTTAAGTCTGCATCTCATGAAGCAGTCAATTAGATTCTGTTCTTTTACTCACAGGCTCTTTGAAGATGCTGCTGACAAGTTAAACTTGATGGCACTGGCAGGCTTCCTTTACCAGCTCAAGAAGGCTTCTCAGGCCCAGCTTTTCCATTCGGTCACAGATACAGTTGATTACTCCCTAGCAATGCCAGGTAAATCACCTGAATATCCGTTACAGAGTTCTGTGTTTTGTATACAACTGTATTGCTTAGAGGACTTGCTTTGTATACCTACAGTTTTAATTTTTCCAATTAAATTCCCAGGTATGAATAAAACACAGTATTTAGTCTAATAAGATCTTTCTGTATGAGAAATGCAAAGTCTCTGGAAAAGGTTGAGCACTTTTTTTGGACAGGGACCACATCCACACCTGCTGTGAAACACTTCAGAGGACATTCATTTGGTTCTTGGACTTTGGGGGTGTTCATTATCCACAGATATTTAATCACAGCTCCATTTTGGAGCCCGATCCAGTAAGGAAACTCAGGTGAACGTAGACCTAAGACAGTGGATTTAGGTTAGACATTTGACAGTGGGATAACCTCAGAAGTATTCAGGAAATGGGTGATAGCAAACAAAGCACATAACTGAAGAATGTTAGATAAAGAAGTGGGATTTGTCCTGCTTGCTCTTCCCTAGCAGAGTGGAGCATATACCTTAGAGTACAATGCCTATAGATTGTCATTTCCATCACTGTCTCAAATACAGCAGAAGGATTGGACCCAAAGGAAGATATTTCACTTAAATTTGTACTGTGCCTTTAGAAGTTACATTACTCATAAGAGCCTTGTTCTGTCCTGTGGCAGACGTGGATTTTAGCTGGTGTATGTCTCAAATTTAATCCGTTTCCCCTCTCCCTGAAGTGCTGCTTGTCATTTTCTCAATGTGACACTTCATGTTGTTCATTTTTGCTCTTGCTTGTCTTCAGGCCTCAACATTCATCACTTTATTTTTAATAAATGGTGACCCTTGTATCATGTATTTAGTATTCAATCAACAGTAGTTAGTAATAACGAAATTAAAATTAGGATAAAGCAATTAATTGCATTTTTTTACATTAATAGTGGTATGCCCCCTGATCACATATTTCGTTAGAGATAAAAGCACCAGCATATTTTAAATGAGAGAATGAAGTGTCTTTCCAAATGCTGTAAGAGCAACAGAAGATTGTGGTGAAACAAATGGACTCTGCACACGATTCAATGTGAATCAAGCAAAAGCCGTTTATTATTACAATTGATCCCGCTTATATTAGCAATTTCTATGCATATAGGTGAGCTCATGCACTCTGTTATTATTCTTGATTGGTTACAGGTGAGCTCATACGCTCTATCTTTATTCTTGATTGGTTATTCTACGTGCGTCACTTGTCCGTCTGAAGTTGCGATTTCTTGCAATTTCCCATCCCGTTCACGTCCTCAGTTTGCAACTTCTTGCAACTTCTCATCCTGTTCACATCCTCTTTTATGCTGATGTTGAAACTTCCTAACTAACAAAGCCTGTCTTTTTATATTTAACATTTTGTTCACCACAAAAGATGAATCCCTTTACATAAGCAATAATGAGCGTTACTGGCTGGGGAACAGAAAAGCATTTTCTTACATTCTTTGCTTCACATCCTTTGCTTGATAAGAAATATAAAAGGACAAACCAAAACTAAATAATTTTCACTTTATATTCTCTCCTGTAGATGTCACCAAAAGTTTTTGCAATTGCTATTTTGGGTCTTAAACTCCTTGCTTAACTTCTCTGCACTACTTCTCTAAGCCTTTGTTTTTAAAATATTCCCCAAAAATTTGATCACTTAAATCAAAACAAAGTGTGTTTAATAAGTTGTTCTTAAAACTTGGGTCCATCTCCTGTTCTCTTACCTACACAGGCATAGGCTGTTTTTTACATTGATTTTTTTTTTCTCCCCCTTCCCCTCTTCCACCCCTCCCTACCCCAATTTAATACTAATAATGTTTAACCTGATTTGAATTCCAATTTAGACATCTAGAGATAGAGGACCTGCTGTTGCTTACCTTCCATTTATTTTCCTATACTTTCTTGTAGGTGAAGTAAAATCTACCCAGGACAGGAGAAGTGCACTTCACTTGTTCCGACTTGGTGATGCCATGCTCAGAATTGTAAGGAGTAAATCTCGCCCGTTGCTCCACGTCATGCGCTGCTGGAGCCTGGTGGCACCTCACCTTGTAGAGGTAGGCATGGGGCAGAGAATGGGAATGTGTGCAAGAGATGGCAAGGCTGAAAAAGCTGGAGAAGGCTTGATAGCTCTTAAAATATGTATCAACCCTCAACGTTGTCAAATCTGGCTGCGCTCCTGTTGGAGTATTGTATGTGCTGTGTCATATATTGTGATACTGCCACTGAGAGCGGACTTTTAAATAACTGAAATGGGCAGGTCCAGGGACAGTGCGTTGGATTTTTGCAATATGATACTTCCTGTGTGTTTTGTGGTGAAAAAACTGAAACCACCCTAAGAGGTTACAAGTAACTCCTCTATCTACCTATTTTCCCAATCAAGGTCTGCATCCTTGCAAGTCTTCCCATGAAAGGATGCAGGCTTTCTTTTCCCACATACAGACAGCTCAACTGGGAAGATGGTGACATTTTTCCCTTTCCTTCTCCTTCCTTGTGAACCCTGGTCAGTGGCCTGCCAGTAGCAGCCACATAATGGATTTCAGTCACAACAAATGACCTTTCCTCAACCAAACTTTCAGCCTTACCTAGTGAAATGCTGGTGTCTTGAATTCTCAGAGCTTTTTGATTTGTATCATTGGTATGAATAAATGTGCAGTACTTCTTTTTGTTCTGTTGGTGAGGTATGTGGTGTCATATGCCCAGGTTTTTTGGGAGCATGTTTCTCCAGAGTTTTAAGATGAGCTGTTCAGTAAACTGCCATAGCACTTAATTTCATTGACTCAAGAAAATGTGCGGACCATCTTACAGCAGAGTTCAGACATTGGGGAGTCTCAGTGGAATCCCTCTAAGTGAAGTAGAAATAGGAGAGAATAGTTTTGTTGTATGCTTTATCGTCCCTTTATCTTGAAAACTAGTGTCTCACTTGCCTTTGGATGCCAGCCTGAGACCACTTTAAATACTTCTCATGTTTTGAACACTTCTAAGCCTTTTAAGATCCTAAGCCAGTTTAAACTCAAGTACCTTCCATGTTTTTAGAATGCAGGGCTGGTCAGTCTTTTTGGTTGACTTCAGTGCAAGTGAGGGCATTACTGGGAAGGAGCAACATCAGGGAAAGGACAGAATTCAGCATAGTTGCTCGAAACAGTATCTTTACATCCAGATTCACTGGTGTTTAATTTTTTAATAGCTCTTCCAAAATGAGAAAGTTCCCATCACTTTTAAGTTCCATAAATAGCCAAATATAAAGTGATATCTGGTCATGCATAGATAGGTATGGTGAATATATGCAGAAACTACTTTTTTGAAAGGAAAAATGGTCACATGGTAGAAACAAAGGATATTTGAAATGAGTTCTGTTCTGTGGGGTTTATTATTTATTTATTATTAGCTCTGTGCTTTTTGAATTGTCAGCAAACCTTCACGCATCCGCAGGACTTCAAGCAGCACTCTCCCATTTTCATTGCAGTGAGGTCCCTAGTCATGTTAGTGGTGAAGCTATTTTTAGGGTTCAGCAACATGAATTGCTTACCTCCCTTAAAATTGTCTCACTAAAAGCAAATTTTTTGCTTGAACAAACTCTAATACTCTTCCTTTCCCTGCAGGCCGCCTGTCATAAGGAGAGACACGTGTCTCGGAAGGCTGTCTCCTTCATTCATGATATCCTCATTGAAGTGCTGATGGACTGGAATGAGCCTTCGCATTTTCACTTTAATGAGGCGCTTTTCCGCCCCTTTGAGCGTATCATGCAGCTAGAGCTGTGTGATGAGGATGTCCAAGACCAGGCAAGTCAGCCTTGATCAGGGTGTCTGTATCTGGCCTACTATGCCCATAAGAAGGATGGTCCCCAGAGTGCACTTTGTCCATTTGAGGGTGTTTCCCAAATTCCCTTCAAATGGTGCCCCTTATTCATCTTCAAGGAATCAGGAGGGCTCTGCCTACCTAAACCATATTGTGGTAGAGCACAGAGACAGTACACCTGGCTTGAAAGCAATTAAATAAAACTTTTCTATTATCTAAAAATAAAATAAAACAAACTAGTCTAGACTGACATAGTGAAATCTAGGAATGTGTTTAAAGCCATCCTCATTCCTTCTGAGGATCCATCTGTGTATCAGTTCTGGGTTTTGGTTTTATTCTTTTAACCTGTCCTCCAATGTCTGCAGGTGATCACTTCTATAGGAGAGTTGGTGGAAATGTGTTCTACCCAGATCCAGTCAGGATGGAGACCCCTGTTTAGTGCCCTGGAAACAGTTCACAGCAGCAGCAAGTCAGAAGTTAAAGAGTACCTTGTAGGAGAATACTCTATGGGTAAGGACTTACTGCACTGACTGTTTCATATGTACTTTTGCTTCCCTGTCTTATTCCTTGGGGACCCAATAACTAACTCAGTATATCCTACCTGAACAGTGGCACTTAGCAGTGGCACTGCAATACTCTATGACTGTACTGAAGTATCTGCTTTATCCGTTGGGGTGGGAGGGAAAGCAGAGTCATTATTCTGATTCTTTATCCTGTAGATTCTGGCAGATGAGTAGAATGAGAAAGAAATGCTTCAAACCTACTTGACTATTTTTGAGCAAAACAGTAGTGCAGGAGTACTGAGCTTGGCTGGGCCCTTGTCACTGTCCTGCTAGAGAAAGGAAAACATAATGTATACAACCACCATGTCTCATGTGGACTGTCTTACTATGTGAAACCTATTGCTCTTATACATAATCATAGAATCGTTTAGGTTGGAAAATACCTTTAAGATCATTGAGTCCAACCATTAACCTAGCACTGCCAAGTCCACTAAACCATGTCCCTCAGCACTACATCTACCTGTCTTTTAAGTATCTCCTGCGATGGTAATTCAACCACTTCCCTGGGCAGCCTGTTCCAATGCTTGATAACCCTTTCTGTGAAGAAATTTTTCCTAATATCCAATCTAAACCTCCCCTGGTGCAACTTGAGGCCATTACCCCTGGTCCTATTGCCTTTTACTTGGGAGAAGAGACCGACCCCCACCTTGCTACAACCTCCTTTCAGGTAATTATAGAGAGCAATAAGGTATCCCCTCAGCCTCCTTTTCTCCACACTAAACAACCCCAGTTCGCTCAGCCACTCCTCATAAGACTTCTGCTCTAGACCCCTCACCAGCTTCTTTGCCTTTCTTTGGACACACTCCAGAATCTCAATGTCTTTCTTGTAGTGGGAGGCCCACAGCTGAACACAGTATTCGAGGTGGGGCCTCACCAGTGCCAAGTACAGGCGGGCAATCACTTCCCTAGTCCTGCTGACCACACTATTCCTGATACAGCCAGCATGCTGTTGGCCTTCTTGGCCATCTGGGCACACTGCTGGCTCATATTCAGCTGTCTGTCGACCAACACCTCCAGGTCCTTTTCTGCCAGGCAGCTTTCCAGCCACTCTTCCCCAAGCCTGTAGCGCTGCATGGGGTTGTCGTGACCGAAGTGGAGGACCTGCACTTGGCCTTGTTGAACCTCATACCATTGGCCTTGGCCCATTGATCCAGCCTGTCCAGATACCTCTGTAAAGCCTTCCTACCCTCAAGCAGATCAACACTTGCCCAACTTGGTGTCGCCTGTGAACTTACTGAGGGTGCACTCGATCCCCTCGTACAGATCGTTGATAAATATATTAAACAGAACTGGCCCCAGTACTGAGCCCTGGGGAACACCACTTGCTACCAGCCACCAACTGGATTTCATTCCATTCACCACCACTCTTTGGGCCCAGCCATCCAGCCAGTTTTTCACCCAGCGAAGAGTACGCCCGTCCAAGCCATGAGCAGCCAGTTTCTCCAGGAGAATGCTGTGGGAAACGGTGTCAAAGGCTCTACTAAAGTCTAGGTAGACAACATCCACAGCCTTTCCCTCATCCACTAAGTGGGTCACCTTGTCATAGAAGGAGATCAGATTAGTCAAGCAGGACCTGCCTTTCATAAACCCATGTTGACTGGGCCTGATCTCACCTGGTTGTCCTGTACATGCCACATAGCAACACTCAGGATGATCTACTCCATAACCTTCCCCAGTATCCAAGGTCAGACTGACAAGCCTGTACTTCCCCGGATCCTCCTTCCAGCCTTTCTTCTAGGTGGCTGTCACAGGGTAAGTTAGTGTGATAATCTAGGCAAGTGCTTGTCCAGGCACTTAATCACAGGGCTTCAAATTGCTAGCACTATTACAAACCGTATTTGCTGTAGGAATGATTCTGCATCCCTGCCAGAGATATTTGCTTGTGTGGAAATGGGGTAATATAGGAAAAATCACTTTAATCTGTCCTTTTGCCCCATTAGAAGGGCTTTTTTAAATGTTACAAGTCATGTTTAAGGGATATGGTTTTCCTACTAAATTTTGTCTTTCAGATCTGTTATGATTGATGGCAAAATGCAAGGGTATTTGGCTTTTGAAGACTGATAATCTACTTAGGAAAAGCAAGGCAATTTTGTTACTGTATAGTCTGAATAGTTTTCCGCATGACTGCTGTCATCTTTACAGTTATCAAGAACTAAACCAGAAACGTCCACCCAACAGAAGTGTTAGCTACTGAGCTGAGTTCAAGAGCTCAAACCTGCTCTTACCATTTCAGCAGGCATAAGCTGGTATTTTTCATAGGTAAAGCAAAGGAGGGAGTCTGTATTACTTCCTATGAAGGGATACCAGAGTTTTCTCAGGAGCAAGAGAAGGTTTTACTTCTAAGCTCATTTCTGTCTCTGCCCACAATAGAAGAGATTCTACAGATGCAGTTAAATTGTTGAAAAACTGTTGGAAAATCATCTTTGCATGAGATGGGGATGAGGAAGAGTTCTCATCTTGTTATTTCCACAGGGAAACGCCAGGCTCCGGTGTTTGATGTCTTTGAAGCATTTCTAAACACAGACAGCATCCAGGTCTTTGCCAATGCCGCCACCAGTTATATTATGTGCCTTATGAAGTTTGTCAAAGGACTGGGTAAATATTTTTATTTTCATTTTATGCTATTAAGTCATGATATGTCAAACTTGATCCTGCAGAAGAGGGGAATTCAGTTATAGATCACTATTGAATGTCTGCTTCATTTGATCTTAATTTGTATCAGAACTTGCTTATATTCATTTAAATTAAAACACCAACAGGACATTGCAGAAATGGCCTGGCATTGTGCAGTGGCAGCATGGATTGTCTGCAACAGAACAGGGTATGTTTTACATTCAGCGGTCAAAGCCACATGGCTCCTTTCTACCCTTGCCCACCTCAGCAGCAGTAGTTTGGCACGTGCAATGCTGAAAACTTGCTGAACCTTCAGCAAGATCATGAGCATTGCAACTAATACCCCATGATTAGGTTTTTTTGTGTGTTACTAAGGGCAGTGGAAACCAGGCATGTCAAGTCAAGGTGACCCTGCAGAGTAATTGTGGTAGTTCATCAAACTTCAGAACAAAGGCAAATGGTGTTGAGTCATTCTGCCCCCATGTTCATGTTCCCTGGCTTGCCTTGATCATTAGAATTAGACACTTTTCATTGAACTGTGGCAATGATTTATTTTTTTTCTTATGTAAATTGCAAAACTTCTGAGTGGCAAAACAAGGCACTTTTTTTAATATAGATATATTAATTCACAGAGGTATCAAGGTCTGTAAGGGACTCCCTTTGATTTAAATGAAGCACCTAACTGCAGCAGATCTAGTCTTTAGTGTTACTCTCGTCGTATTAAGCTGTTTCACCACCGATTTCAGTGGGGGCAGAATTCCGCTTGTGATGCATGTCCAGTACCAGTAGAGGGAACTCATGTTCCTTCCAGAGAGCTTAAAAGCCTGTCTTCTATTGCTTTACATTTCTTATCTTCATGAGGATAAGTTTGTTCCCTTTATGGTTACATGTCAAAAAGCAAGATCTTTTTTTTGTGTTAAAGGTAGCAGGACTATGGGATACTTCAGTACTGAGCAATAGCAAATGTACTACCATTTATGTGCATTTTAACGTAAAACTAAAGTATTCAAACTTCACTGGCTGACTTGGCTGATCTCACTAGTAGACAAGACTTTAAAATACATTATGGTGGGAATAGTTAAGGGCATAGAAAAAGCGAATGTAGTGAAAGGAGAGTAAAGTAGGATTTAATAAAAGGATTTAATATTTATCTTGTGTTTTTTATGAGAGGAGTAGCTTTTAAGGCAGTAAAATATCAATGTACAAAGGCATTTAGTAAAGCTTCAAATTTGGCACTGAATGGGAAGTATTTGGCTAAACTGGAAAAATGGTTATGAGCCAAGTATTCTAGGGTGGGCAGAACATTGGCTGAGAGGGGAAGAAAACAGACTGTGCAGACAGGGAAAATGCTGGAGTGAATGGAGTTATCCAGGGAGGAGCTCTGCAACAAGACGTCTTGGAGCTGACCTGCTTATTTAATACACTTAGTGAAGCTGACCTAAAAGTAGGAGTCTGGTGATGCCACAGAGTTAGTAATGCCTATGATATTGAGACACTAGAACCTGAGGATATCATACAGTTGAAACTGTGGGATTCTGACACCTGAATTAGCAGAAGGAAATACTGCAGCACTGTAGCACAAAATATAAAATTGTGTATTTATGGAGTAAACAAACTAGAAGGAAGAACTTGTAGTAGAAGAATTTTCCAGGGCAGTGGGGTGCAAATGAATAGAAAAAAAATAGCATGTTAACTGAGCAAAGGGTGAATATGAGCAAGTAATTGTACACCCATGGAAAAAAGTGGAGTGGGGTCAATATGACAGATGACTATAAGGTATAATTATAAGAACTCCCAGAGGCTCTAGTAAAGAGTTATTAGATAGGCATGTATTTATTAAAGCATTGATTCATATAAAAGTCCATGTATACATTGTGACCAATATTACTGTATTGTTTGTATGAGAATCATGTGGTTGTCACCTAATAAGATCAAACAAAGGATGTTTTCTGGATTCTGTTCAGACATTAGGGCACAAATGAATGAAAAAAGGAAAACTAATGCTGTGTTTCTCTTCTTCTGTCCTTCCCAATGCTGCCTTTCCTATCCCCAGGGGAAGTAGATTGTAAGGAGATGGGTGACTGTGTGCCAGGATCAGGATCTGCATCTACAGACTTGTGCCTTCCCGCGCTTGATTACCTCAGGAGATGTTCTCAGGTATGATGAATAATCTTATACAGGTACTAACCTGGCGTAGGAAACAGTTCTTAACCTCCAGGCTTCACATCAATGGTTAGATTGTTTGCATGGACACAACAGAATCTGTGGTAAGCCTGATGGTAATAACTTGCACTGCCTGATGGAGAGTGGCGATCTGAAGGAATCTCATACTTTCTAGGCTGGCTAACAGGAGGAAAACTGAGGAGATGAAAATGCTCAGACCCAAGGAGAGTGTGGGGAAAATGTGAATGTTCAAAACCTAGTAGCAACATATTCAAAGCTAAATTCATTCTTATTTAAACAGTTACTGTAAACAGTGTTGGGAATGAAGGGGGAAAAAACCCAAACCACTGAGAATTCTCAGTTCTTAAGGAGAGCAACAGGTTTAAAATGCAGCAGCAGCTTATCTGTACCATGAAAACATATCTGAAGCTCAGGGCAAATCTCTAACAATTAGAATGCTGGCATGTTTCCTGTAATCTCTTTGCACACAGCACAGATTATTATCCAGGGTTATTAGAATGTTTTTTGTCTGATTTTAAAATGTTGTTTGTATTTCTGTAGCCCTTACAGGTCTTTTTGTTGGACTCGGGCCGTGGGGTTTTTTCGGGTACAATACAAATGTGTAACAAAGGATATTACCATAGCTGAAGGGACTTAATGTCTAAATTCAGAGATAAGGGGTGGATTCAGTACACAGATTGAGGGGAGAAGGAAAGAATAAGGCAGCTCAGAGTAATAAACAGCAGACGTATGAAACAGAACTTGCTATCTCATTCACCTCAAAAAATTTAGTGAATATCTATATGTATATCTAATGTATGTTCTAGTCATACACTATGTGCATCACATCAGTCTTCCTCATCCTTATAAACTCCAGTCCACAGTGAAGCAGAAATATTTTGTCCTCTCTAAAAGAAGCAGCCATTTTTATCTTGTTATACCTTTTAACTTGCCAGTAGAAGAAGAACAGGAATGACTAAAAAGAAATCCTGTCTGTATATTGCAAATACATGGTTTACTTTAGAAAGGTCTGGTAAAATACTGGTAGCATCCCAGCTATAGGACAATTCTGCAAAGTTTGTATTTGTTTTATAATGGACAGCCTAGGCAATGAAGCTCTGAAGTAATCCTGTACATGTCCTTTTATCAGCATTTACTTTGTCCTTCAGAACTCCAAAATATTCTGTGTACAGCTAATGGACCTTCTTAGGTCACAGGTGCAATCGTTAATTAGTAACATTTGTCTTTCACAAATAAAGATGGAGCACACTCCTTTCCCAAAAATGTGTTATTTAGATTGCTTTTTTCACTCTTTTTCTCCCCTCGACCCCTTACTTGTCAATGAGCAGAAGACTTCTGGCCTCTAGTTGTGTTTTTCATTTACAGTATTGCTGGATGAACAGAACAGATGCTGGCATTATGCTGCTTTCATAGTTCTTATTTTATTTTACATACGTGTGTTGTGTGTGATAGCTTTTACAAACTTTCCCATATATATTTATCTTTTCTTATCTTTTTTCTCTCTCTCCCTCCTCCCCCAGTTGTTAGCCAAAATCTATAAAATGCCCTTGAAACCCATCTTCCTCAGTGGCCGGCTGGTTAACTTGCCCCGAAGAGTGCAAGAACAGTCAGCCAGCAGTGAAGACGGTATTGAGTGCATCCTTTCTGACTTTGATGATGACACTGGTAAGTGCATCGAAAGCAGTAAATGAAGAATTAATCAATTGCTTCTTCCACATGTCACTGTAAATTTTTCCAACTGGTGAAAGCAAAAAGGGGGGGGGGAAACTTCATAGTTTGTTGTCTACACACACACATGTGTGCACACAGAGCTTGGAAGTTCAGGTCACGTCACCTTCTTTATGTTAAAAGATATAGCTCATATATGAGAAAAATACAACCCCTCTTTTGGGACAAGTCAATAATATTTTAATTAATAATATTTTAGTTATCCTGATGTTCATAATACAAGCAGTATATGTTTCTGAGAGCTAGCACAAAAATACTTTCTAGACCACAGCTGAAGTAAGGGAGTGAAAACCTGTTAAGGTTGGTATTGACAGGCATGCCTTTAACAGAAAAAAAATCAATGTTCAGTTACAGTTTAGAAAGATAAAGAATACTTGTTTAAATATGTTTCCAAACTTATATCCTGTAGTCTGTTGAACTAAATGGTGTATTTCTAAGGTCCATAAAAAGCACTATGACCTCCAGAACAACAAGCAGCATTTGTCTCCTGATTATTTGTGTGGCTTATATGGGTTGTGGATTAATCAGGTGTTTGATGAACTAGATCTGTGTGGAGCCAAGCAGTAGAAAAATGCAGCCTTACTGCTTCTGGACTCATGATGGCCCTTCAAAGCAGTACAGTCACTTCTGAATATCTCAGCTACTGAGCTGTTCCTACCTGGCTGCCTCTGTGAAGAGCCAGCTCCAACCAGGCAGAAAGCAGGCTGACTCCAATGCATTTCATTCACATACCTCACCAGAATGACTCTTGATACCTACTTTTATCTAGGCTCTTCCGCTTCATGGACTGTCCTGTTCCACTGCTACCCTGGATAAAGGAGAGAAAAGCTGCTCTCTGAAAAAAGCAAACTACAAGTCCTAGGTTTTTTGTTTTGTTTTGTTTGGTTTGGTTTTTTTTTCAAAAAAAAGCTTTTACTTTCTTCTAAGTTTGGGGTTTTTTTCTCTGTGGAAATTTTAGGATGTTCACCTGGGATGCAGGAGACCCAATTCACTGAAGTCTCTGCTTTGAGTCAGGCTTGGGACTTGACCTAGGGTCTCCCCACCTCTGGTGAGCATCACTTGCCTACTGTTCTGACGTGGGTCTGCCTATCAGTGTCTTGCTTGCTGTGAATAGAAATCCCACACTGCAGCAAAGAAACGTTCTGGTCTGGTTCTTGTCAAAGCTACGTGCTGACACTTCCACCCAATTTTTATTTAGCTGGTAACAGTATTAGAACATTGTTAGGCAGACTGGCTTTACAAAGACAGAAGACAGTGCTTCACCTGACACTCTAATGCTGAAGGTCAGTACCAAGATGGGGCAAAATGTTTTAGCCTGCTTTGCCATATGGTGGTGCAATGTATTTTCATAATGTATTTGATTCCATGCCAAACTCTTCAAGAGGGTTTTTCTAAAAGATACTCAGTTCTTCCAGATTTGAAGATACCCAGATTTCATGCTGAGTGATTTGTGCTGTTTTCTTATCTAGAAATGTCATTAAAGTCTATATGACTCTAAACAATGTCACCATACATACTGCCCTGTAGAAGTGGTGTGAATAAATAAATGATGAACCCAGTTACTAAGTAATGATTTCACTGTGTTTTCCTTGATTCTCAGGAAGACTCTTGCAGTCAGCAAACTCAGTGCATCTTAAACAAAGCTCCCTTGCAGCCTTTTTTATTGCTTTTGGAACAAAATTAGCCAGCAAGCATCATGCAGACACAGACTACATCAGCATGGTTACCAGTGGCAGAGAAGAAGGGCTTATTAGTGAACCAAAGTAAAATCCATTTTAGCCCAATAAACCCTTAGCCTTTTAGGGAGACAACTCAAGGTTAACGCTATATATTGCAGGAGCATTGCGAGTGTAATACACAAGATCCTTCTAGTCGTTCATAATATCCTGGGGAACTAGCAAGTACTTAAGTGAAAAATTAAAGGGCAGGAATTCCTAACCATCTTCAAAATTGTATTGAAAACTAGTTGTATCCCATAATCTTTTAGGGATACATGTTTGCTCATGTAGATATGAACTCACAGTACTACCTGTATCCTAACTGCTGTTCTGATAGTTGTCCAGCTCTGCCATATCCACATTTAATACTCTTCTATCTGTGACCTCTTAACATCTAAAGATGACATGTTGAGGCAGCCTGATGATATTTCGTGAGGTACTATTACTGTTCAGTTCTGGGTGGCAAATAAGAGACAGTTAAATTATGGCTAGTCACCTTAGGATCCTTACCTAAATGGGTACAAACCATTCTGGGCAGCATTTGCAATGATAGTGAGATGTGTATATGTCCCATTCAAAAATAAGAAAAAAAACCCCAAGGTTAAAGAGACTGGACTAGTGGGAGTAGTAAACTAAGAAAGAAGACCAGAACAAGATGTGCTTGGAGGAGGAAGGATAGGACAAAACACAAACTTAATAAAAAGGAAGGAAAAGGAGACCATCATTTCAAAAATTGATACTGCCCACAACCATTACACAGCAACAGTGAACACGCAAGAACCCACAATCTTTAGGTTAGTTACTTTCTTAGCCTCCATCACTTTCCGAAGGCAAGTTTCACCTACGGTCAATGCAATGTCTCACTCATGGCTTTTAATCTTTGTTTCCTTACTTATAGGCCTTATCAACGTCTGGATTATTCTGCTGGAGGAATTGACAACTGCCATATCCAACTGTCCCCGCCAGCACCAGCCTCCTACTTTGGATCTGCTCTTTGAATTGCTGAGGGACGTTGCCAAGACACCTGGTAATGAAAGGGCTTGATAAAATGTGATCTAGTAGAGCCCTGACCTGAACTTCTTAGAATCCTTATGCTAGAGCTGCACAGAGATGTTCTCAAGTAGAAAGATATTTTCTCAGAGCGTGATGTGTTGTTCCAGTTAGTGCATTGTTCTATGTTGACAAAAGGCATCTTGTAAGAGTATGTTCAACATACTCTTACATTTATGGCACAAATAAAGAGCTGCAGTACTCTATCAATGTCCTAGCCACAGAAAAGATTTGGTTGGTGTCCAGGAAATGGAAAAAGAAAATTACATATTCCTGTAGACCTGCTGGGAAAGACAGCAGGTAAACAGTTGGCTAAATGTTCATATACTACCTCACAACTAGATCCAAAACTGTTTACCCCTCTCTTCCCACAAAAAAAGTTTCAGAGCCTGCTTTCTTTGGCACTGCCCCTGGCCCCAAGCTTGGAACAACTTAGCAACTTTACTGTGCATGTAGGCTTTGTAAGCAAAAATATACAATCATCGTTGTGTTTATTTTTAAGGCCCAGGATTTGGCATTTATGCCGTTGTACATCTTCTTCTTCCCACGATGTCTCTTTGGCTCCATCGCAGCCATGGTGACCATTCTTACTGGGATGTGGCATCTGCTAATTTCAAGCATGCCATTGGCCTTTCCTGTGAACTTGTAGTGGAGCACATTCAAAATTTCATACACTCAGGTATGTCATTGCACTGTCACATCTGCTGACAGTCATCAGTGGCATGTTACTGAATGGGGAGATGGTTTAATTGCTTTTTGGTTACTCAAGTGTAAAATAAGAGGAAAAGGGTTGAAAATTTCTGTTTGTTTGGGCCTTTTTTCTTTCTTTATAGGGTTTAGAATTATGGAAAAAAATAACTTATAAGGGACCTAGGTAAGTTATTTAGTCCAGCCACTTCTCAGACCAGGGCTATCTTAAAAATTAAATCATCACAGTCTGTATTATACTTTCCAAAAGAAGATACTAAGACTTTGATCATAAAGAACTAGAATATTCAGAAAAAGGATCTAACAGAATTCTCCAGTACCACTTAAGCCCAGACATTTTATATTGTTAACATCTAAAGGACTGTTCTTACTTCAGTTTGATGTGATGCATGTTTCAGAAGTGAATTCTAGTGATAGCTGCATAAAAAGATTTGGTTTTGTGGTCTCTGACTAGCTATAAGTGTTATCTCTAATTATAATGAAAATGCAAAGATGTTAAAATGGGTCTGTGTCTTTTTCATATAGATATCGGTTATGAAAATATGATCAATACTATGCTGAAAGATCTTTTCAAGTTGCTGGTAGCCTGTGTAGCAGAACCAACAGAAATTATTTCCAGAGTTGGCTGCTCTTGTATCAGGTAACACAGTCTATTCACTTTGTTAGCATATTCAAAAAAAAATATGTCTTTAGATCTTTGAAGAACTTGTGGATTGATTAAGTTGGCTAACATCTCAAAAGAAGTCTACAGTATATCTATCGTTATTTGAATAATGAATTTTAGACTTAGTAACCTTTTCTTGCTGTTTTCTGTCTGCTTCAGAACCTGTGATTTTAGGCATTGCTACAGAATATTAGGCATTCTGTATCATTACAGAATCACAGAATCACAGGGGTTGGAAGGGACCTCTGGAGATCATCTACTCCAACCCCCCTGCCAGAGCAGGGTCACCTACAGCAGGTTGCACAGGAGGGCGTCCAGGCGGGTTTTGAAGGTCTCCAGAGTCGGAGACTCCACCACCTCTCTCGGCAGCCTGTTCCAGTGCTCTGCCACCCTCAAAGTCAAGAAGGTCCCCCTCATGTTTAGATGGAACTTCCTACATTCAAGTTTGTGCCCATTACCTCTTGTCCTATCACTGGGCACCACTGAAAAAAGACTGGTCCCATCTTCCCGGCACCCTCCTTTTAAGTATTTGTAAGCATTGATGAGATCCCTTCTGAGCCTTCTCTTCTCCAGACTAAAAAGACCCAAGTCCCTCAGCCTTTCCTCATAAGCAAGATGTTCCAGCCCCCTAATCATCTTTGTAGCCCTCTGCTGTACCCTCCAGCAGTTCCCTGTCCTTCTTGAACCGAGGAGCCCACAACTGGACACAGTACTCCAGATGCAGCCTCACCAGGACAGAGTAGAGGGGGAGGATAACCTCCCGTGACCTGCTTGCCACACTCCTCTTGATGCACCCCAGGATGCCATTGGCCTTCTTGGCCACAAGGGCACATTGCTGGCTTATGGTCATCCTGTTGTCCACCAGGACTCCCAAGTCCCTTTCCACAGAGCTGCTTTCCAGCAGGTCAGCCCCCAGCCTGTACTGGTGCATGGGGTTATTCCCCCAGGTGCAGTACCCTACACTTGCCTTTGTTGAACTTCATGAGGTTTCTCTCTGCCCAACTCTCCAGCCTGTCCAGCTCACACTGAATGGCAGCACAGCCTTGCGGTGTGTCAGCCACCCCTCCCAGTTTTATGTCATCAGCAGACTTGCTGATGGTATACTCTGTCCCTTCATCCAGGTCAGTGATGAATACATCGAACACCACTGGACCCAGTACTGACCCCTGGGGAATACTGCTAGTTACAGACCTCCAACTAGACTCTGTGCCACTAATCACAACCCTCTGAGCTCTATCTGCCAGCCAGTTTTTAATCCACCCTACTGTCCATCTAACCCACACTTCCTAAGCTTACCTATGAGGATCCTGTGGGACACAGTGTCAAAAGCCTTGCTGAAGTCAAGGTAGACAACACCCACTGCCCTCCCCTCATCTATTTGTCCAGTCATGCCATTGTAGAAGGCTATCAGATTAGTCAGACATGACTTCCCCTTGGTGAATCCATGTTGACTACTTCTGATAACCTTCTTTTCCTCCAGATGCTTTGAGATGACACCCAGAATGAGCTGTTCCATCGTCTTTCCAGGGATGGAGGTGAGGCTGACTGGCCTGTAGTTTCCCGGGTCTTCCTTCTTGCCCTTTTTGAAGATTGGAGTGACATTGGCTTTCCTCCAGTCTTCAGGCACCTCACCTGTTCTCCAGAACCTTTCAAAGATGATGGAGAACAGCACAGCAATGACTTCTGCCAGCTCCCTCAGCACTCGCGGGTGCATCCCATCAGGACCCATGGACTTGTGGATGTCCAGTTTACTTAACTGATCTCTGACTTGATCCTCCTCAACCAAGGGAAAGTGTTCCTTCCTCCAGACTTTCTCTGTTACCTGTAAAGTCTGGGACTCCTGAGGGCTGGCCTGAGCACTAAAGACTGAAGCAAAGAAGGCATTCAGTAATTCCACCTTCTCTGCATCATCTGTCACCATGGCCCCTCTCATTCAACAGTGGGCCCACATTTTCTCTAGTTTTCCTTTTGCCTCCGATGTTCTTGAAGAAACCCTTCCTGTTGACCTTGACATCCTTGCCAGATTTAATTCCAAGGAGGCCTTGGCTTTCCTTGTTTCATCCCTGCATACTCTGGCAGCATTCTTGTAATCTTCCCAAGTGGTCAGTCCCTTCTTCCACTTAGTGTAAACTTCCTTCTTCCACTTGAGCTTTTTCAGAAGCTCCCTGCTCAACCATGCAGGTCTCCTGCTTCCCTTGCCTGATTTCTTGCTTTTAGGGATGCACCAATCCTGAGCTTGGAGGAAGTGATACTTGAATATCAACCAGCTCTCTTGAGCCCCCCTACCCTCTAGAGTCCTAACACATGGGCTTTCTCCAAGCAGTTTCTTGAAGAGATCAAAGTTAGCCCTCCTGAAGTCCAAGGTTGCAACCCTACTTGTCATTTTATGCCTACTACACATAATCCTGAACTCGATCTCCTCATGATCACTACAGCCAAGGCTGCCCCCAACCTTAATGTCCTCCACCAGTCCCTCTTCGTTTGTCAGTACTAGGTCCAGTAGTACACCTCTTGTTGTTGGCTTCTCCACCACCCGAGTCAAAAAGCTATCATCAGTACACTGGAGGAACCTCCTGGACTGTACGTGCCTAGCTGTGTGGCCTTCCCAGCAGATATCAGGGTGACTGAAGTCCCTCATGAGAACCAAGGCCCGTGATTGTGAGGCAGCTCTCAGCTGTCTGTAGAAGGCCTCATCAACTTCCCCATCCTGATCAGGTGGCCTGTAATAAACCCCCACAACAGTGTCCCTCATGTTAACCTGCCCCTTAATCCTTACCCACAAGCTCTCAACTTCTCTTCATCCGCCCCCAGGGACTGCTCAATGCATTCCAGTTGCTCTCTCACATAAAGAGCAACTCCACCACCTCGGCTTGCTGGCTTATCTTTCCTAAAGAGGACAGAGCCATCCATGACAGCCTTCCAGTCATGTGAGCTATCCCACCATGTCTCAGTAATTGCAATGAGATCATGGCCCTGCGACCACACACAGATCTCCAGTTCTTCCTGTTTGTTCCCCATGCTGCATGCATTGGTGTATAAGCATTTCAGAGAGGCAGTTGAGCGCGTAGTTTTTGCCCTTGAGGGGTGGTAGGCCTTCTGATTCTCAAAAATATTAGCATGCTGCCCACAAGTGCTGGGCTACTGCACCCGGGCGCCTCTCCAGTGAGCCCAGTTACATCCCAGTCCCCCTTCGAATCTAGTTTAAAGCTCTCTCAATGAGTCCTGCTAACTCTTATCCTAGAACCCTTTTTCCCCTGTGAGATAGGCTTTTCCCATCTGTTGCCAGCAGGCCTGGTGTCCTGTAAATCAAGCCATGGTCAAAAAACCCAAAGTCCTGCTGGAAGTACCAGTCTCGGAGCCAGGCATTGATCTGCTGGCTCTTCCTGTTTACCCCCTTTATTCCCTGCAACTGGAGGGGTAGAGGAGATTCCCATAAAAAGCACTTGTACATTACTTATATGCAGTTAGTCAATAATTAATCCTTGGGAAAAATAATCAAGCATCTTTCTGTTGGAATTCACAGGTCTTTAGAGGCATTTAATACCTCTCACAGTCTTCAGGTTATTACAGTCATAATCAAAATAAGCACTGCATTATATAGTTACACAATGTGTGGTTTTTGTCCTGGCAAGAGGAAAAGCAAAGGGGGGGGGGAGGTCAAAACAACAGTGTAATTACAAAAATAGGTCAGGGTAACAACTGAGGAGATTAGATATCATTAGCTAGCTAGTGAGTAGGGGGTTTGTTCTGTTTTCAACCTTTTCCCATTACAAGTAAGAATTGTCTGGTTCTTTCTTGAACATGGTGACATTTTCCTGTGTCCTTGCAGGTATGTGTTAGTGACAGCAGGGCCTGTTTTTACTGAAGAGATGTGGAGGCTTGCATGTTGTGCCTTGCAGGATGCATTCTCTGCCACTCTGGAGCCAGTAAAGGTAAACTGGCTTTTTGCTGACAGTCAAAATGTAATTACACTAGTTATAGACTCACTAACTTTTGACAGGTTGCTTTTTCTTTTTAAGTAAAGTTTTTGGGTACAGAGCCAAGAAAAGAAGTATAAGGATTATGAGGTAGCTTTTGTTATTTTGTCAGTTCACTCACAATGAAAGGTCTTGGATCAACAATGGAGATGATTGAAAACAGTTTTTCTAAACATGCGCAGACATCACTAGTCACTAATAGTCTGGACTTATTTTCAATTGCTGTGCCATTATGAAATCAGAAGGGTTTAATAGGTGAAAACTTCCCTTTTGATCTATTTCTTCCTCTAGATTGGCTAAAACTAGACAGAAGATAAAGTTGCTTACTTGATCCTGTAGCTGCATGCTCCACATAGATTATTTCTCAACTCACTATCTTTCTTGTAACAAAAAAATCATGTTAAGTCATCACAGGCCAGACTATGTAAGAAGTTGTAATGCCTTTGCATCAAATGCATCAAATGCTAAATAGCAGGTGACCAGCTGATGGTAATGGGACAGATCACTCTGAATCTCGTGTTACACATGAACAGGCTGGACAACGCTACAGTCACTGACTTCATTTAACACACAGTCAAAGTCTGATGTTGTGTCTCTCTATAGAACCTGTTGGGCTATTTCCACAGTGGTTCTGAAAGCTTTAGTGGAGATGCCTGTGAAGTGAAGGTGGCAGCCCCCTCCCTCTCGCCAAGTGCTGAAGCTGAATACTGGAGAATCAGAGCCATGGCACAACAGGTACTGACTGACATTTCAGGGGAAGTCAGAGAACCTTTTAAACTTGTGGCTTTTCTTTATGAAAGTACATCTTTACCACCACCTTCCTCACAAGCCCTACAAGCAGACTTCCTCATTACCAAACTAACATTTATTTGTCTAACAGTAGTATTCAGAAAAAGTAATATAAACGAGAAAAAAAAAACAACTTAAAACTGTCCCCCTGTAAGTAGGAATTAGGAATGCCTAGGGTGGGGGAAGATGCACAGGTACCTGAGGAGGACTGACAATGAGCCTATTGTGTAATGTATCTTTAAAAAAGGCAACCCTACCATACATCAGTGGAAATGTTTCTGATAGAGAAGAGGAAATAGTAGTGGCACTATGAATTCTCATCTAGAATGTCATATGTTTTTAATTACTCTGTTAAAGAATGATCATTTCAAAGGGCAAAAAATGCGCTAGAACAGAGACTGTGATATAAAACTAGAAGAACAAGATTTGTTCAAAGCAGAGTTTAAAAAGGAATGCAGATTTTTTTTCTCTATAAATACCTGGCAATAGATTGTAGAGAAGAAAAACAGTTACTGAGAACTAGAGGATAATGCTGACATTTAACAAATTATTTAAAACTCACCACTAACTCCTAATCAGCAGAGCAAGCTTGGAGACAACCTCCTCAGGGTCCTTTTGACTACCATAGATGCTGTTCATTTTAGGAAAGTGGTTATACGAAACAAGTTCTTTGAAATACTGCAGGCTGAACTTAATGACCTGCAGGGTACCATAAAACTGTATATACTGTATGACAGTTCCAGCATGGGAAACCAGCTGGATTAAAAGAGCCAACAGATGTTTGGTGTCAAGTTGTGACTTGATTAATCATACCCTGATGCTGCTTGAAAATCTGAGACACGCAGACCAGGATTTGTGATCACAAATAATGGAGCAGTGGCAGTACTTTGTTTGAATAGAAGAAATTTTTTAAAGACACAGAACTCAAGAAAGCAGGGAACGTGTCATTTGTGCTTTTCTTGTAGACTAGAACCACTGGGTGTCTGGAGGTAGTCCATGGCTCTGAGGCTGTTTTACCAAAGCAGGATGCTCTAGGGAAGGGCTGCCTCGGTGCATACCTTGCATTCTCTCCATCACTGTAAAGTAAATCATCATAACAGAGGCAGGAAATCCTATTCTCAGGCACTCCAAGGACCCAGTGCAAGTGCTAAACTGATTGTTTTATGTAACTTTTTGTTTTCTAGGTCTTCATGCTGGAGACTCAGTGCTCCCCAAAGACCCCTAGCAACAAGGAAGGGTTTGAACATGCCCAGTCATGCGTGCTCATCATTGACCTGCCACCAGATAAAAAACCAAATGGGCATACCCAGAGAAGGTAAAATATCTTCTCAGGAAAATACTGTGTCATTAAAAGCAAGATAAAAATATTGTCAGGCTGGTAGAGATGTGAACAGAGCCTGGCAAACCATGCCTCTCCATAGGTCTCATCAAAAAAATGAAATACACCAATCAAATAAAAATTAGGTTTTGTGACACAGGAGACAATAGTTACTACTGTCTGCACCTCAAATGTTCCCATGATCATACACTGGTGAGCAGGCACATGCAAGAGTTTTTACAGTTATAGACAAGCCTATGTCAGGGTCTATGATGTGGCCCTTAGAAAGCTAAATAAGGAAACTGCTTCTAATAGATAGTAAAAGTTGTTAGGTTACAAATACCTGAAGGATACATAAGTCACACAAAGCCTTCAAGCAGAAGAAATGCAGATGAAATTAAGAAAAGAATTCTTATAGGAAATACTAGGAAAATTTTTCCAGTATTGAGAGTCTTTTCTTTAAGATGTTGAGTTAAAAATAACAGTTTGAAGAAAGCTTTGGAAGTACCGTTATGTTTGTAGTGATACCTAGCAAATGAAATAATGTCTGCTTCACTGGTGGTCTTTTAAATTCAGTATTACTGGATTAAGAAGGTAGAAAAAGTTAATGGATAAACTGGAGCACTGTAAATTGAAGAGACCACATCCAAAGCTGTGAAACTGTCAACATACTGATCTAGGGAACGTGCTTTTTGCTTGGCACTTTATTTTTTGTGGAAGTACTGTATGTTACCCCGTCAGAAACTCATGCATTTGCATGACAATCTGATCCTGTCAAAGAATATTTCTTTTTGCTTGCACTTGGTTGTTTAAACAACTGCTGTAACATCAACAGGGCCAAGAATTAGAGTTCTGCATTCAGGGTTTGTGTTTCTATTGCAAGGTATGTAATACATGGCATGAATTGTCTTTTACTAGATACCAAACCTGCTTCTGTACCACTTCAGGCATTCTCATTCAAAACTAAACTATTGCTTGCAACAAGGAGCCAGAATGTGATGGTCCTTCTTTGGATGGACAGGAAGAAAGACCATGCAAGATGTCTCTATTCTTACACAGCTGTACAGAAGTTTCCCCCAAAAGCAGGTGCTCTGTTGCCTCACCTTCAGAGAACAGGGCCCTGTGCAGAGACGAAGAAAGGTTGAGATCACAGTCTAAACCCTTCCTTCTTGGTGGGAAAATATCTGCTTTATCCAAAGGTTTGCAGATCATTCTTCTTGTTATAATGAATGCAAAGCAAAAGACTGGAGTGCTCCCCTTTCACGGCACATTAAGGCTGTGCAATCCAAAAGGCTGGATTCGTAAAGGTAGCGTGGGTCTTGCTTATCTTTAAACAAATAAATAAATAAAGCTTGCAATTAATACAAACTCTGAATGCTCTCACACTATGCTTTGTCTAAACAACTGCAAAAAGTGTATATGCTGATAGGCAAATGTTACCCCAGCAATGCTCATTTTTCAGCAAAACAGGGCTCAAAATTTGACTGTGCCACTGGTTTTCATATTATTTGCTACATCAGTGCAGTAATATGCCAGTCTTGCATGCTAACAACTGTGGCCTTTCAAAAGTTTTACTTTAACCTTAGTGGGGTTTCTCTTCTCCCTTTTTGCTTTTGTTTCCTTAATGCTGCATCGTTTCACAGGAAGCTGGGGTAAGGGAGCTTTTCTTCTTCCTAAAAAGTAATAATATATTGCAGTTCGAAACTTTGGGCAGAATAAGAAAATACAATCCTTAACCAGCTTTGGCATTGTGTGTTCTCACCTATAGCTCTGTATTAGTTTCTTTCAGAACTGAGCAGTACTTTAAACTGTCCTTGGAAACTGACTTTTTGGCTATTAGAAGGAAAAGCAGATCTCCATTCTGATCCTGCTTTTGGAACAGGATTAGTCTCTTGAAATCAATGCAAGCGCTCATTTAACTTTATACATGCTCTTAAGAGCTTTTCTGAGTCAGAGCCTCGAATGGTTTTTACAGCAGAAAACTACTTCCCCATAAAGAACCCCAATGTATGTATTAATCATCAAGATTTTAGCACTGTCAGACAATAAGACTATTAAATTTTACTGACGTTTCGGCACTGACAGCTGTGTCACGGTAAGCAAACTGACATACATAAATTAACCCTAGAAGCACAGTTTTGCCTGACCTATAGCTTCTACATGGCCAAGTATATGGTAGTCCCTCAAAAGTCTCAGTAGATTTGGGGTTTTGGGGGGGGTGTGTGTTTTGTGTTGTTTTTTAAACTCAGGACCATTTGTGTGCTTTTACAAGTCAATTAACATAAGGCAAAATTTTGTGTTAAAATATGTGGGTTTATGGATTTTTTTTTTATTTTTTTTTTTTTTAAGTGTTACATTCTCAAAATTGAGTTTTGGTATGATTTCTCAAAAAAAATAGACTTTTTGTTTTAGTATTTTGAAAACACTTTTGAAAGTTGTTTAATGAAAGTAGAAGTTTTTGCAACAAAAAAAATTAAAGGTCTCCAACTGAACATCTCATGTTACATGAAGATTTACTTTGACTTAGACCTAAAACTTTAGTATTGCAAGCAAACTGAAAAATCTCTTCCTCACTAGATAGCAGTGCTAATTAAAATGTGACCCATTATAGTTCCCTAAATCAGAACAGGTATTACTATGTGTACCAGAGCATCAGCTTCGTTTATAACATCACCACTGTAACCTTATGCAAAGACCTTTTGTTAAATGCCTTAAAATAGGTTTCACAGTTTCTAATTTAAAATCCACGAGATAACCAAACAACAATTGTGTCCACCCTTTCTTCCTAGCCTCCCTTGCCTGCAAGCCTCTCAATGTTATTTACTAGTGAATGACCTGAAAACTTTGACTGGGGGAATTTGCCATTCCTGGGTTCCCTGTGCAAATCAAAAATCAGTGAGATCTGGAATAACTCACAGCATCTCTCTAACAGGAGCACAGCTAAGAACCACCCAGTATTATACATGAGAAACAGGGTTAGGAACAGATATTTCCATGCTAGGCTGTCGGTGTTCAAAGTTGAAGTCTTAAGAGCAAACAGTGAAATGTGCGTTCAGCAAGACTTAAGCTTCTTTGCATGCTCCATTGCGCTGCTGATGTTTCTATAGATATATTTTTTGTTGGTGGTGGTTGGCTCTTTGTTTTATTTCTGAGAAGTACTTCTAGCATTAGTGGAAATGGAAACAGAGTTGTAAACTAGTTTTGGCCTCAATTTGTCATGGCAAAGTTAAGGTTTGCAGAAATGCTGGTGGAGAAATTTTAAGGGTATTTCAACTTAGCCAAAGTTCAGCAACAAAAATAGAAAATATAGTTAGGGACCAATGGCAGAAGTGATGCATAACTTGTGTGTTAACAAATTCCTCAGATACAGCAGGCTGAAATATTGAGAGTACTTGCAGCTGCTATGAAATCAAAATGGAGAATTCCCCAGTATTAGACATCCCTGGAGAAAAGGATGAAGGTTATAACAGAGCTTTAATACCACCTATGCACAAGTGCCATTAGTGTGCTTGCTGTGGTCAGTTATTGTTTTTAACCAATGTAAGTGTCTTCCCTTCTAGGAAAGTATTTGAAAGAGTAGCTGAAAGACCATTCTAGACAACATTTATCTTCCTACGCTTTTTTGTAACAAGGCTCTGAAAATTTGGCCTTTCATTTGCATCTTTCATGTTAGATTCTAAAATATTAAGCATTCTAGTAAAAGCACAACGCACCATTTTAATTTAATTTTATTTTTTTCCTTCCCATGCTTGGTTTACCAAGTATTCCTTTCAGGACAATAGTGGTGAGCTTGCTGTCCCACCAAGTACTGCTCCAGAATTTATATGACATCTTACTGGAAGAATTTGTGAAAGGCCCTTCAAACTTGGAGGAGAAAATGACAATACAAGTACCAGAAAACAAGTTGGCTGGTTTTCTCAGGTACATCTCCATGCAAAACCTGGCTGTTATCTTTGACTTACTCCTGGACTCCTATAGAACAGCCAGAGAGTTTGACACCAGACCTGGGTTGAAGTGTTTACTGAAAAAAGTGTCTGGCATTAGTGGAGCTGCCAACTTGTATCGCCAGTCAGCAATGAGCTTCAACATCTACTTCCATGCTTTGGTTTGTGCAATCCTGACAAATCAGGAGAACATCACTGCTGAGCAAGTGAAGAAGATCCTCTTTGAAGATGATGAGAGAAGCACAGACTCATCACAGCAGTGTTCTTCAGAAGATGAAGACATTTTTGAAGAAACTGCCCAGGTCAGTCCCCCACGAGGGAAGGAGAAGAGACAGTGGAGGGCTCGAATACCATCTCTGAGTGTACAGCCTGTCAGCAACGCAGACTGGGGATGGCTAATCAAGCGGCTTCATAAGCTCTGTATGGAACTGTGCAACAACTATATCCAGATGCATCTGGACTTGGAGAATAATGTAGAGGAGCCTCCAGTGTTCAAAGGCGACCCTTTCTTCATTTTACCATCCTTTCACTCAGAAACCTCCACCCCATCAACTGGAGGGCAATCTGGGAAGGACACACCATCAGAAGATGACCGGAGTCAAATCAGGGACCAACTGGGAGACAGCCTGACACCCCGAGGAGGGAGTGGAGAAATGTTGCTGCTACCCCCACCCCTAAGTCCTAAATCAGAGAAAAAAGAACAAACCAGGAAAAAAGAATGGTGGGAGAGTGCTGGCAACAAGATCTACACCATAGCCACTGACAAAACTATCTCCAAGCTCATGACAGAATACAAGAAAAGAAAGCAGCAACAGTCCATGACATCCTTCACCAAAGAGGTCAAAGTGGAAAAGAAAGGGGAGCTCCTGGGTTCAAGAGGGCCAGACTCACCCATACTCCAGCGGCCACAACATCTTATAGATCAAGGTCAAATGAGGCATTCATTCAGTGCTGGTCCAGAGATCTTGAGACAAGAGAAGAGACCACGCTCAGGATCCACAGTCAGCTCCCTGAATATATCTGTTAGGGATGCTGAGGCCCAGATACAGGTAGGACATACTTGTAGAATGCTAATAATAATAGCAATAATTAAAAAGATACCTATAAATATTTTTTCTATTACTGTTATTAAAATGATTATAATCTCTTCATTAAATATCTTCATTACATAAAGAAGTCATCATGATGAAGACTGAATATTTCAGCAGCTGGCACTGATAAAAATCTAATTCTGTCCTGTCAAAAGAAAATCAGTCTTCAGGGAAGTGTTACCAGGCATATACAGCTTTCCAGAGTGCTTCTGTGACTGGGGCCAAAGCTGCACTTAGTCCTAAGAACTAACGACCTACAATGAACTCGTTGCTTACTGCTAAGGGCTCTAGCCCACTTAAGGGCTTTTGAAAATGATGCTGCTTGTCACACTGCTTTTGTACCTGAGAAGGTTTTTTTGTTAATGCCACAGCAGAAATAGTGGGCTCTGTTGCTAAACAGGAACTTGGTGCTTGCATGTCCAAGTGAACAAATCAGTGAAAGCATCAAACTTGAAAGCCTTTGTTCACTGTAGCATGAAATAAAAGGTGATGAAGGGTGAGCATGATACCTGCAGTACACAGTCAAACAATAACTTACTGAACGTGAATTAGCAAGACACAGTGAACATTAAATTAATATACTGGCATTACTCAGTCCACTTCAGGAGGCTGCAACCACCATCTGGTGGTTTCTGCTTCAAGCGATGGGCTCGTCTATTTAGAAAGGTCTCCTAAAGAGTCTTTTTTTGTATCCAACTTGTTTGTAGGCATGGACCAACATGGTGCTGACAGTTCTCAACCAGATTCAGGCCCTGCCGGACCAAACTTTCACAGCCCTGCAGCCAGCAGTGTTCCCCTGTATCAGCCAGCTGACTTGCCATGTGACAGATATCCGTGTCCGCCAGGCAGTACGGGAGTGGCTGGGAAGAGTGGGCCGAGTTTACGATATCATCATTTAACCCTAGCTGTGCTCTGTTGCAGAAGGGAGAAGACATCCAAGGTATACAGCAAAGATGTATTTGAGGTTCATTAATTACCTGTTTGTTGGTGATAAATTAAGAAACAATGAGCTTGTTGATGTATATCCTCTATCCACTTGAGACTTGTGTCACTCCCTCACTAGCAAAGGAGGCAAAGCATGAGTGTGTCCAGGGGGTTCTGGCCCCAGAATCCAGAAACTGCCAGTCAATCAGAGTGGTACCTAAAGGGGTGATACATTTCCGTACCCTTCATTTTAATTCAAATTTGCAACAGTGGGAGCCACAATAAACTCCAGCAGAACTTCCACACTTGCAATTTGCTGTGAACACAACTGTCATCTGGATGTCAAACCAGGCCAGTAAGCCTATGTAACTTTAAAAAAAAAAAAAAAAAAAGTCAGGAAGAAGGTGGGGCTATAGGACAAGTAAAAAGGTGACACTTGTTTATGGTAACTTTTTTCCCTTCTGAAATTAGCATGAGAGAGGAAAGCCAAATAAAGATTATTGTAGTAACTATATGCCTCACTCACTACAGAAAGTGGAAATTTATGTTGCTCTGAGGAGAGCCTTTGAAGTCATTTGGGGTAGCTAATAAGTGACTATTAAAGTATCCCAGGTCTAAAACTGGTGAACCAAGCACAGACTATTCATCCTTTCATTGCTCTTGTGGAGTATTGCTCGAAGAGAAATGGCACTGTCAAGCTGCCCTCTCTACAACACTACCCTGACTGCCTCTTCAGCTATGTGACAGATGATCATTTTTCCATGTGTCTAATTCCTGCTAAGGGCAACAGGGAAGTTTGTTTTGCTGTTTCCTGTGAAGCTGGGGGGAAGACATACCACAGAGCAAATACCAGCATGTGCCAATATCCAGCATTCAGCTAAACAGAGTAGAGATAAAGCGTTCCAGTTCAAGCAGCCCTGCAGCTAAGTTAGCTTATGCTTCTACTGGAAATTTATGTTTGCTTATATAGAGCTACTTCAGCCAGGAACACCCTTATCACCTTTGTTAAACTTAGCTTATCACTCCACATTGAGCTGAATCAAGATGGAAAATAGTCTGAAAGTAAAGTATGTTTCCTGTTTCTCTCCCATTTCTTGTCTGCTGCTGTAAATAGAAGGGGACAGATCCTCATGGGATACATCCCCTTCCATGCAGCACTCCTATAGGCATTACTACAATTTGCTGATATTATTAAGGGGGAGGAGAAGGGGAAGGATCGACTATTGTATTGTCAAATATATATGTGATGCTGTTCACACTATATACAGCAAAGGGTTACCTTGCTGCACAAGTTATGTCACAGCCCCTGGGACATTCCATCTCGTACTCCCATACTGCATAATTTGATGATTAGAAGTTGAAATAATTTGTTGAAAATAAGTTGATTTTAATCTTGAGTGACTCCTTAATGACGTTCTCCCAAGGCTTTTAAAATGTGCACACCAACTAAATATACAGCTTCAGTCCCGGCTCCAAAAGCATCCTCAAAATGTCATCTCTTTATACCAGGCCTGGATTTTGCACAACTAACTGCTTTTAGCATCTTAAATATAGAAAAACAGAGGAAGCCGGGAGGCTCCACTGAACAGCCATCACCCAAGCTTATACATTCACAGAGTCTGCCACCATCCTCCTGCTTTTTCCCTCCATTGCCCACTTCCCATTTGTCATCTGCTGGACTTGTGCAGGGAATATTTGTCCCATAACTTTCTGTAGTGTGAGTCAAGTTGTTTCTCTTTCTTTCAAAATTTCCCTCTGCTAAATTGTTTCAAGGACATAAAAATTCCTTAAAAACAACTCTTTCTTACCACCTACATTGACTTTATAAATGAGTAATTTAACAATTTTATCAGTTGTCAGTTTTCTCCCAACAATTTTAATACTTACTTGGGGACAGGTGAGATTAGTCCATGGTATGTGGGAGGGTAGTGGCATGATTTGATTTGTTGCCAAGTCTTTCTTACACATCTTTAGGTAGAGTAAAAGGGTGGTTATATTTTTGTTAAAGTCTTTATTGGGCATCTATACAGAGCTGCTTTTAAAGTAGTACGTTAATTCGGCAACAACAGAAATCAGAATAATAAACTGTATGCAAAATTATGCTGGTTTTCATTATACATGCATTGAATGGATGCAGATCCTTGTTGTACTAATCTAAAACTAAAGCAAATCCCTAAATTATGTTGGAGAAGTAAAATTGATAGCAATACCAGTGGAATCACTCAGGACTCTAGAAGAGGGCCTAGTATCTAGGAAACACTGTGGTTAGGTGTTGTGGTTGCAATGCAAATATCCTTCTGTAAAACACAAAGAAAACCTGTAGGAGTGACAGTATTCCCCCACCACCGCCCTCAAGCCCATGAACACAGCATAGCCTAGTGTTTGATTAGCCACCATCTTGACCCAAAATATCATTTCTTTTCAACTTTTTACACTACAAACACCATACTGGAAATGAGTAGGAGTAAGTTTGCTGTATTACTGTTGCCCTATTTTAAACTTTGTCATCCAAATTATGCACTAAGTGCCCATTGTCACCCTCAGTGCCTCTACTCATTAATACCCTTCCATAAGAGGTCATAAGTAACTTTAAGTAATTCCAGAAATGTAATTTAAAAGGATGGGGGTGAAGGAATCTTTGAAGCAATAGACTTTACATAAGCAAATTTTAGCATGTGCCACTTTTCCCTTTCCTTATATGTAAAATGGAGGAGAGCAGCCCATGGCCACTTCAGGAACCGTTAAGCTGAGCTGCAGAAGCTTTCCGATGCACCTTTCAAAATATAAATAAATAAAAAATGGAGTTGGTTCATCAGATTCTCAGCTATATTTTTGCTAGTTTAGCCATAGACATCAGCAAGCCCCAAAGAAGTACAACACTAAACACGTGAAGTCACCATTTCATAGACCTGTGCAGTCTGTTTCATGCATAGTTTGGGCTTAAGGCTGCCAGTGTGCTACCTTCAGGCCTCACAAAGCAAGCTTTTAGCCCAAAGGAGGGGTCCCAGGAAAAGGGTACGGGCACCAGGCTGTCCTAAGCTTCAGAAGGGGACTCCCCAACTCTGAACACCCCAGTCATGTCCAGCTGTACCACACTACAGTGGCTTTTCCGCTTTCCACTTGCAAGTGGGGAAGCACCTCAGTAGCACAAAGTAGCCCTTGTATCCACACATGTAAGTCTTTCTCACATAACGCATTCAAATCCTTACTTACAGCCCTGTAACATGAGCTAACAGCAGCATATTACCAGCTTTACTGTTGAATCAGAACATTTGAGCCTTGAAAAAATAGAGTCTCCGTATCATAGCCTGAGTTTGCTCTTTCTTTTTGCTCTGGTTAATGACCGCATTATTCTCTTTTCTCGTCACATAAATTCTATAGGAGTTGGGTTTGATTTTTATTGAACTGGCCAGTTATTTTTAAAAATGATTGACCAGTACTTTTTATTTAACTGAACTGCTTTTTTAAAAAAAAAAAAAAAAAAAAAAAAAAAAAGTGTGGCAGTTTGGCATCCTTCTAGGGTACCAGAGCTGCACCTCTGCTGCCTTTGCCTAGTTCACACTGCCCTCCTCAGGGCCACCACAGCAATCAGAGGCACGTTTTCACATCATGTTTTAAAATCTTCTAGGCAGCCACTAACAGAAGAAGTTGCTGTTGGCCAGCATCAACTACCTTTATGCACATGGAATAGCTCATCACCGTGCAAATATTTAAAGCTGAAAAAAGCAGCATACTCATTGGGAAGTGCTACTTTTCTTGTATAACAGGAGCAGGGTTTGACCCTAATTGACCCTATGGTCTCAGGCCATTGCATATGTTTGCACTTTATTCTGTAGTGTGAATATATGCAGATATATGAGATGATTGACGTGTTTATGTATAGAGTCCTGCAGCTTCAGTCACTGTCACACTCTGAGCATTCTACCTATTTACAGAGTGATAGTCACATTAGTAGTACGTTTATCATGCTCTCTGCATATTTTTGTCACATCAGCAATGGTTGATGCAGTTGTTCTGGTAACTTCCCCACAGTAGTCTTTTCTGAGTGTTCAGCAGCCATAGAACTACCACCACTATCTCTTGGTTAACATGCTTTCATGTCTTTGAGATGTTAAGATAGAGATTTAATACTCTCTTAGGGATAAACACTCACATAAGCATCTAGAAAGAATTATTAGGGAAAATTTTACACAGACCTGGGCAAAACTTTCCTTGTAAAACACTAAGCGTAGGCAACACAGCTGTTGCCTCATCACAGATTTAAAAAAAAAAAAAATAAAATAATCACATCCTCTGGACTATAGCTGGCTCATGTCAAGGCCAAGCAGAGTTTACACCCGTGATTTGTAAGGTACTTTGCCTTTTAATTTCAGTTTCAAGGTTTTTTTAAGACCTAAACCTTACGGTAAAATTCACTGACAAATCCTCACCTGCCAAAGATATAATCCCCGCCTCTAAATACCATGTGTTACCGTATGTAATCTCCATCGGCACTTGATATAGTAGCATCTCAGTGTTGGTATCTCCACTGCAGAGCTCGGCACAGCACGAGTATGAAACTGAGTGGCAAAGGAGTTAGCAAGTAGAGAGGTCCAGCTCCTTGTGCTGCCTGCACTTTGTACCTTTCTTCACAGCTTAGGCCTAAGCTGTTGAAATCAATGCGATTTACATACCTGGATATCTTTAATACTCAGCACTCAGTCCTTGAATCCTTCAGTCCCTACATACAGGTTCACAAGTTCTCAGGAAAGGGGAAGTTCTGTACAGTTCCTGGTGTCACCCTCTCTGCTGCTGTCCTCTATACGCCTCCTGCTTGAGAAATCCACAAGAACCAGCACATATTCCCATGCATCCCAGTGTCCCAAAACTAGAACCTTCACTTTGCACAGATCCAGTTTTAACATGTAGGAGGCTGACCATAGCTATGCAAAGTAATTTATTTCTACCTAGCTCATCTGTGTAGAAGCTTATTCAGAAACTAAGCATGCGGTTTGGCTATTTTCACCTTTAGCAATCCATTCTAGAAATGCCATTACTCCATGATAAATTGTTTTTAATTCACAAAAAAACTTAAAGTCCTTTTTTCCTTGCCCTTGCTTTTGTGGGGAGGTGCTAAGATTATGCTTAAACAAGCTATTTACTCATTACTGTGGTTATAGTAATTTCTGGGAAGATCTATGTACAGTGCTAATCATGGCATATGACATGAAATACAGTTAGATTTTTTTCAATTTCTGATCATTCCACAATTGTTTGAAGAAATAATGCAATACCATGTATTTTTTAAAAAAAAAAAAAAGTTTCTCTTCTTTTTCATTATAAAAGGACCAACTTACCATAGCACAGAAGCACAAATGTTGGATTTTATGCAATGTAGATAACAGCATCCAGCAGCTAGAGATCCCTCTTCGCTGAACAGCCCTATTTTGAGTAGAGCTTTTACAGGGATATGACCAAAGGGTCTCTTAGCAGCCCTCACCAGCAACATGCCTGGGACTCCAAGAAGTTATACAGCTGCAAGGAAGAAGTTGTAGCTCCTCTTTCTGTTGTTTCCACTAATCCCCCTCAGAACACATACTTTATACGTGACACTAACTGTATCGTATCATACTAAACAAACAGCATGGAGTGCTGGCTATTTAAAAAGAAAAAATAAAAAAGCATATGGCATAGGTATGCATCAGTCTTTTCACTTGCTGCTCAGAGGTCTCCAAGCTAAGAACTAAATGCAGAGGGAAGAAGAAATGCCCTAATTCCATGGATATCAGTGGAGCTACACAGTATGAGCCTGGATTAATGCAATAATGAGCTCGCCTGTGGGACCAGATCCCTCAAATTCTCTTTAGTTTTGGAAAAGTCTCAAGTTGAGGTTTGCATGGTCTCCACTGCCACATAGAATCAGGGAACCGAGTTTATGGAGGGCATTTTTTGTTAAGAAATGTGGCAACAGGATCTATTTCAATCCATTTACCCAAGTCGGGTACTTCCATAAATTTAATCTGAATACCATGGAGCACTAGGGCCCTATTTCCTATCTGTGCCTTTGGTTCCTCGGGGCTGCAGTGAAGTGCCATCATGCTTCCACAAGAAGCAGGCTGCAATGAGAGCGCTGAGCTAGCAGAAAGGCACAGGCACACAGGTTCAAGTAAGGGACAAATATCCCCTCCACAAGCAGGCTGTGGCTCCTGAGCCCCCAGCTCTGCAGAGGAAAGCAGGATTCAATACCCAGAGGAAAACAGCCAGGAAGGGCAGAGCCCTGTACTGCACACTGTTTGCTGGAGCAGATGGGAGCAAGAGATTGAAAAGTATGCAATGACAGCAGTGAGCACCTTCTTTCAGTTCCCCTCACTTTCCCTTCTCTCCCCCCCACCCCCCCACCTTTTTGTCATTATTTGTGAGACTGCAGACGTACTTCCATAGGCCCTTCAACCAGAACTGAAAACTAAAAGCAAGCCAAAGGGAGTGGATGCTCCGTTTTGCCAAAGATCTAATCCTTTCCTGTTCGAAAATGAAAAAAAAATAATCAAATTTTATTTCCATGATGATGGCTGCCATAGGAAGCTTTTTGCCACAAAATATGATTCCCAGGACTTCATCTCTCTAGCTGTATATTCAGGAGGAGCTACTAATAGTTTTTAAGAGAGGACTGTAAATCGCCTTGTAAAGCAAGTGCTTATATTGAGTTTACCTTCTATTGAGTTCATACCTAGCTGCAATTCCCCAGTCTCAGCCACGTTTCCTTCCCCTACCTTCCTGCTCTTCTTTAGAAAAACACCTCCCCGTGTCCGCCACATCCTGTTGTGCTGCTAGCTTTGTTTGGTCCTTGGGTGTCCAGTGGTCAGGCAGTCACTGTCAGCTGGCTTGCAAATTGTATTTTGTGTATATTTTATTCTGACTGAATTCTGAAATGGAAATATTTTAAAACAAAAATTATAAAATATTTATGTTGCTTGTGTTGTAGAATAAAGAAGCAAATGCAAAATAAATTATGCTTTGATTTTGTCTAAAGGTAGTTATTTTACAGTTACTGATGAAGCAAAGGAGCAGAACTGCAAAAGGGCCTAAAACGTTTGATACATACCTGCAGGGACTGCAGTTTTCACAGATGACTTGGGGAATTTAACCACTTATAACTGCTGGGGGGAGGTTGTTTGTTTTTTGGGTTTGTGTTTTTTTTTTTTTCAACAGGAGTTGAGATCTAAACACTTTAACAAATGAGCCCTACACCACTCACAGCCAGTTTGGGCTTGCAGGGGTGGAGAAGGATGAAGCTACTGAGACAGCTAAAGGTGCAAGTAGACACTATGCAGAATTTCGAAGCATCTAAAAAGGTGAAGCATTTCTACCTCCATTAAAATGAGGAAAATACAGTTGGCTTTGATTTCATTAGAGATGGCATTATAAAAAAAAAAAAAAACAAAAACCACCCACACAAACAGCAGAAAAGGCACCTACTTTCAGTCACATAACTAACTTTGAAAACTGTCCTAAAAGGTAACCTTAGGCATTGAACTCTAGAAATTCCATCATGCATCAAGGTAACCACTTTACTGCCACTGAAATCCAGACAGTGCCTGTCCCGCCACCACCCCCGCCCCCAGCATGAAAGCCACTGCTTGTAAACACCTGCAGGGACAAGCGGCCACCACAGGACAGGGTTCTTCAGCGCGCTAGTTCACAGCCAAACTTTTGTTGCATTTTTAAGCTAGGCATTCTCCCATCACACTCAGTTTAGCTACCACTCAAAAAGTGTTCCCAATCTACAGGTGCATGCAAGCAGCACGGATGCTGCAATGTTTCGTCCCTCTAAAAACTCGGCAAGGGCTCTTCCCTATCGCCTAAATCCCTCTTTTGAGTAAAATTGGATCAATGATTGCTCCTGCTGGAGAAAAACCTTTAATTTAATGGAAATAGTTAATGAAAAAAGTAGAGCACCTTCTTCACAGCAGCCACACACTCTTCCACGTGCAACCAAAATTTAGGTACAGAAGAAGAAAGGGTTGACCAGTACCCCTGTCAAGAGAATTGTCATAGGGCTCCCTGAAAGCAGGAGTGTTTCAGCAACAGGACACAGCAGCATACAGTAACTTTTGGGGTACATCCCTGTGTGCGCAGGGATGCTATCCTCAGCCCAAAGACAAGCTTTCCAAGTAATCTCAAGAGTGAAAATGCAGTCAGCATTCCCACCTGGGATCTCTGGGCACGGTCTCCCATGCACTGAAGCAACACAAGGTCTGGCCTTCAATGTCTGTTACACAACCACCTCATCAGCATGAAGGTTAAGAGAAACGTATTAGAGCAGATTACAAAGCAACCAGATGAGGTTGTGATGCTTTAATAATCTTACAGTACTTCTGGCAAAACAGAGTGTGTTAAATCCCAACGCTCGGATGTAATTCCATTCCAGGAAACGACCTTCTGCTGCTCCACACATCTTGTTTAGATCCCGTTAGAAAGATTTTAATTTCCTCTGAAACAGCATTCATTAATGTAAAACAGCAACTGGGTAAATACAGAAAGTACTGTTCCACTATTTCACTCTCTCCTTACACGTACAAATTCCCAGCTGCCTTCGCACTTAACAGTGGGGTCAGACTAGCACAGCTTCTGCTGCCACCGGTGCGAGAGGAAGAAGTCCACTCACGGTGGAAGTGGTGAACTTTCTTTGTAGTTATATAGAAGACACTTGGGCTTCTGCCTTTGTTGAGGAACAAAGTGTTAAGAACACTTGCCACAGAAGACAGCTGTCCACAAATATTTAAAAACTAACTAACTAACTAAATAAAGGAATAAAGGAATAAAGAGCTACACTATTAAATCTCAAGCATTGTCTCCCCTTCAGTGGAGCCACTGAATTCATACGCCAGAACAGTGCAGGAAAGGCAGAGGCTATTTAATGCATTGCTATGTAGACAAAATTTAACAGATGGCTTTTGGGTTTGTTAATTGACCAGTGATGAAAACTTCCCATAGAAGTTGTTACCAAATGTATTTATAAGGCGAAAGTGATCATGGTTCAATTTTGAAAGGCTGACTTGTAGGTCTGGGAAGCTCAGCTCCCTCTAGAGCCTACCATAAATCAGACCCCCCAGGAGGCGCAGAGGAGGAACAACACCCACCAAACCATGCGAAACCACACATTTTCTCAACAGCTTTGGTAAAGCTCTTCCTTCCTTTGCCATTACAAGTGCCAAAGATTGGTGCATGGACATCATTACCCTAGTCTCCCACCATGATATATATTTATAATAAAGAGGATTTCAAAAATGGTGTGTTGGTTGGTTTTGTTTTTTTTTTCACAAAGTAGGTTTAGTACTGGCTACACTGTAGTCATCTGTGGTCAGTTAAAAGTTAAAAGCTCCCCTGATAACCAAGCTGGGCATAGAATCGTTATGGTTGGAAGGGACCTTTAAGATCATTGAGTCCAACCATTAACCTAACACTGCCAAAACCACCACTAAACCATGTCCCCCAGCACCACGTCTACCTGGCTTTTAAATACCTCTAACGATGGTGACTCAACTGCTTCCCTGGGCAGCCTGTTCCAATGCTTGATAACCCTTTCTGTGAAGAAATTTTTCCTAATATCCATCCTAAATGTCGCCTGGCACAACTTTAGGCCATTTCCTCTTGTCCTATCACTTGTTACTTGGGAGAAGAGACCAACACCAGCCTCACTACAACCTCCTTTCAGGTAGTTGTAGAGAGCGATAAGGTCTCCCCTCAGCCTCCTCTTCTCCAAGCTAAACAATTCCAGTTCCCTCAGCTGCTCTTCATAAGACTTGTGCTCTAGATCCCTCACCAGCTTCGTTGCCCTTCTCTGGACACATTTCAGCACCTCAATGTCTTTCTTGTAGTGGGAGGCCCACAACTGAACACAGTATTCGAGGTGAGGCCTCACCAGTGCCGTGTACAGGGGGACAATCACTTCCCTAGTCCTGCTGGCCACACTGTTCCTGATACAGGCCAGGATGCCAATGGCCTTCTTGGCCACCTGGGCACACTGCTGGCTCATGTTCAGCTGGCTGTCAACCAACACCCCCAGGTCCTTTTCCACCGCGCAGCTTTCCAGCCACTCCTCCCCAAGCCTGTAGCACTGCCTGGGGTTGTTGTGACCCAAGCGCAGGACCCAGCAGTGTCGTCTGCAAACTTACTGAGGGTGCACTTGATCCCCTCATCCAGATCATTGATAAATATATTAAACAGAACCGGCCCCAGTACTGAGCCCTGGGGAACACCACTTGCTACCAGCCACCAACTGGATTTCATTCCATTCACCACCACTCTTTGGGCCCAGCCATCCAGCCAGTTTTTCACCCAGCGAAGAGTACGCCCGTCCAAGCCATGAGCAGCCAGTTTCTCCAGGAGAATGCTGTGGGAAACGGTGTCAAAGGCTCTACTAAAGTCTAGGTAGACAACATCCACAGCCTTTCCCTCATCCACTAAGTGGGTCACCTTGTCATAGAAGGAGATCAGATTAGTCAAGCAGGACCTGCCTTTCATAAACCCATGCTGACTGGGCCTGATCTCACCTGGGCGTCCTGTACATGCCACATAACGGCACTCAAGATGATCTGTTCCATAACATTCCTGGGCAACAACGTCAGATTGACAGGCCTGTAGTTCCCTGGATCCTCTTTCCTAATTCTTACTTTTTGACAGGGTGCTAAGAGAGGACCCAGTGTCACCACTACCATTTTACAGATAGGATGAATAAGTGAGCAAGTAAAAGATTTTTCCTTGATCTCAAAAGGGCCCAAAGTATCTACACCACATCCTCTAGCGTCTTGCTTATTCCAGAGCTGTACACCTGTGGGATAATCTGGCAAGAGGGAGAGAGAAAAAAACAAACAAACAAATAAACAACAAACCAACAGCAAAGACAGTTTATGGGAGGGTAGAAATGCAAACTAGAGATATTAGCAGATACTTCAGGTACAAGATGAAAGAGAAGGGAAACGCACTTTGGATGCAGAGCTAATGCATGATAGGATTGCACAGGAGATCACTGGCACATCCATACACCCACTCAGAAAGTACCACCACGGTAATAATGGGATAGTATTTTCAGTAATCCTGCTGGAAGCATGCTTTCTCCAGGATGGATGTTTTACAAATGGAGAAATCTTTCTTTTGGTCCACTGGGTGAGCCTCTGACAGAAATAGCAATGAGAAGTAGAACCAGGCTTGGGTTCTGTCCACTGACCCATGTGAAACACAGGGTGATCTCCAATTTCTGAGCTTCTGTCAAAGAAGCTAGCATGAGGATAAACCTCTTAACGTCTAACATCACTGTAAACAAGCACAAGTTGAACTCTTTATCCAAATGCCTGACACAATGTCCTAGAACAGTGCACTCAGCATCCAGGTTTCAAAACCCAACAAAATCCCAAATAAATCAAAACAATTTAGATGTAAGCACAGGTCAAATATGTCCAAACGGAATTATTTTTGTTTGGTCTGGGTAGCATGACCACTTCTGAGGAGGTCTCTCATCATCCTCATTCCCTACCACAGTCAACAAAATTACTTACGATTAAAATAATTTAGAATACTTTCCTGCATGGCATCTATCAATTATTTACTATGTTTTTGAATGTTACATTACACTCCTGGCTGGCTGCTTTGTACATCAAATCAGGTTCTTCTTTGTGCCAGAGATTATGGGGAGAGGAACAGATCAAAATAAAACTGGGTATGATGCTATATTGAAATCTATCCCTATCAGTAAGTATGCCCAGGAGGTCAGAAACAGACAAGTCTTCAAGCTTGGGAAACAAGAATGTCAAACATAATGACAAACTGAAAAATGGTTTTGAAAATGTATTGCGGTAACTCGTGTAAGGAGAGGAAGGTGACAAGGCTCTGGGCTGGTTCGAAACGCTTACCTGAAAAAGCAATTCATCTTCCCCGGAGAAAACATGGGAATCGGTTTCTGGGTAGAATTGCAATCATGGCAACACAAGAGCAAATGCCCTGATGAAAATGTTCTTTTAAAGTCCCAGCTGCAGGGATGGTCATCAGAGCAGATCTTACATCCTTCTTGCATACATTACCTTTTCTTCTAAAAGGATGCTAAATAATTGAGTATCTCAATGCAGGCTCTTGTGACCAACCCCAAGCCCAAGAGAATAATGATCGTTACTTTGCAAAGCCAACCATGGGGGGGGGGGAAGAAAAAAAAGAAAAAAAGTTGAAAAAAAGAGGAGAGAGGAGGGAAGGAGAGAGGAGGGAAGGAGAGAGGAGGGAAGGAGAGAGGAGGGAAGGAGAAGAAAAAAGGTTTAAATCTAGTTCACTAATAATTTTTTCTAACAAGTTTTCAATCAAATCTCCTTTAGCATTTCAGGGGAACAGGAGCAGCAAGAGGAATGGAACAGAAATGCAGTGTACCAGCACGTCACACAATTTTTTAGGCAGAGCTGTACTGAGAGTAGGGCAAGAAAAATGACCACCATTAAGTGTCCATCAGGCGTGGTGGTGGGGTACAGGGTAAGCTGTGCCATCCTAGACAACAGCACAGATCATCAGTGATCACTGAAGAACAACAGGCTGAAAAAGAAGAGCCTGGGGCAGGGCACAAGTACCAAACTATATCACTTTTAGTGTCTCTTTTAGAGCCTGAGCCATCAAACCAAGCCAGGCTGGCTGAAAAAGCATCCCTTTCATCATCCTGCACATGGCAAAAAACAATGTTTGGAGCCAAATAAAATTTAAAGAAAAAAAACCCCAAACACCTGAAGAGCAACATCAAAACACAAATGCCTCTAACCAGTCAGGTCTAGCGCTGCCCCTGCAACCTGGGGCCATTACACCTGCTCACCCGTGGAGGCCCCATTGCCCCACAGCAGCCACCCGGTTCCTCCTGCCACAACGCACCAAGTCACTTGACCTTGAGAGTGTAAAACGGGATGAGAGGATCCCCACCTTGTAGCGGAAATCAAATCAAATAACTGCCACAGCATTTCAGTTCACAGCTGATTCTGTTTGTATGCCACTGCCCCAAGCAAAATCTAGTCGTTCTTTAAAAAGAAAATCCATATATAATCAGCGTGGACCCAAGCCTTCCCTACTGCACAACTCTGTTCCCATCGAGCAGTGCCGGAGCTTCACAGACGAACAACATTCTGCACAGCAGCATCAATGCAGCCCACGCAGGCTGAACCGGAACGCACCACGGGGCACCCTTGTCCCACTCATTATCCAGGAGGAGGTCCCTGCAGTGGCTATTTTCTCTCTCAAATGACAACAAAGTCTTCTGGATTTAGGACACGACAGACTGCACACATGAAAGAACTGCTCAGATCATCCCTTCAACCTCCCCGAACTCCAGAGCAGAATTTTCTTTACGTTTTGCTACTGGTTTGGCCCTTCTACATGTACAAGCCCCCACCTCAGTGTCAGCTTGCTGCAGGAGAGGCTGCTGCGTAACTCCACACACCTCAGTATCACCACATCGCGCTTGGGCTGCAGCTTAAATTTGCTAGCTAAATACCTAGCCTGGAAGTTATAAAGCTGTCCACACTGAGTAACGGTTCTCAGGAGCTCCACTGTCCAGGCATTTCTAACGTGTAATTCTTCCCCTCCGCTCATTCACACACCCCTCAGACAACACACTTCTTTCATGATCTCCTGTTTTCAATGCCGCACCCAGCTGCCTGGATAAGCCTCCTGTTTTAAGAAGCCACACTTAAAGCCTTTGTATCTGTGGTTTCCTCTTGAGGCTGTGGCATGCTGCCTTACCTTTTTTAATATCAAGGGCAATCCTGCAGCATACTTTCCACTCACACCTCTGTAAGCTCTCATCTCCCCAGCCCGAGGAAGCCATGGCAGTGTCTTTACCCTGCTGTCCCGAGCGCTCTTATCCCTCTTATCCTTATGGCCTTGCACTGGTTGATTCTGAAACATTTTTATATCCCTTACATTGGAAAATGTCTGCTGTTCGCTTTCATCATCCCTTTTTTCCCCCCTCTCCCTCCTGACATTTTAGTTTCCAGCGTATAGCTCTACAGTAAGAGCTCTTCAGCCTTCCCTCTGAGCTTCCAGTTGGTAACTTCAGCACCTGCTCGGGTAATGGCCCTTTATTTATCCAATAGACATTACCCAATAACACATATGCACAAAGCTTAGCAACCAATCAGCACGCAGCGCAGGCACCGCATCACGCGCGACGCAATCAACACTAACAGCGCCATAAGCAAAAGCAACCAATGGGGAGTTTCAGCAGCTCCCGATGACAACAATACAGTCGCACTGAGCAAAGTGTTGTGGGGCACCTGCTGCACCGAGAGGACACCCCGAGGAGGAGGACGCCGGTATGGGACTACCTCACTTCTCTTCCCAGCTGGCTGGTGTGGAGAAGTTTTCCCCTTTCTTCTTTTTCTCCCTTGCCCCTTCGGGTAACTTTGCGGTCAGTGTATGCCATCAGCCCTGCTAATGAAGCTTTGCGCACTTAAGGCTAGCTCACCTGTCTTTGTGCAACGAGGGTCAGAGTCGCAAATCTAGGCTTGACTGCCATTTTGCTGACAAACAGAACCATTAACAATTGCACCTGAGAAAATAAAGCTCTTGCCACGTCTGCAGATTTGGGGCCTTTTTAATATACAAGGTTTTCTTTGTGCATTTCATTTCTATAGCAAATTTTATTTTACAGGTTGTGGGAGGCTGTGCGTCCTCCCCATAAGTTGGAAGCAGAAATCTTCAGATTCACAACAGGACATTCAGCTTCAGGACGTGAACTCTGAATTGCAACAGTACACAAAACGTGTGTTATTTCAAGCAAAGGGATGTTCCAGTTCACCGAAATTAAAACAGCACAAAATTGCCCAAAGCCTCTCAGCTGATGCTCTGTTAAATAATGCACACTTCAATTCAGGGAGTTGCATATGGATTCAGAAGTCCACGGATGGGAATCATTTTCTCCCTCATGCTGAAGGAGCGCCCTTCCTCGACAACAGAGCACAACACTGAACAAGTGTCTCCCAATTTACAGCCCCAGTTCTCATACGGATGCAGTCTGCAGCTTCAGGGAAGCCACCTAACTGGTGACGAGCTGGAGTTAAGGAGAAGCAAGTAACCTGCCTGATCCATGCCAGAGGCCAGTCCGTGAGAGTGGGTAACCTCTGCTAGTTGAGCTTATCCTGCAGCTTTCTCCTTATGGTTTCTCCCTTGGCCCTCCGAGGGGCCACTGGAGGAGACGGCAGTGCCTAAGCTTTTAACTCTCCTTTTACAGAGCCTGAAGGGCCCCCACTACCGTGTCTTTGGTCCAGTTTGTCATACTGCCCGTCCTCACATGTATACAGGCAATTGCAATCCTACAGTCAGCCCTGCAAGCTTACATATGACATCAGTTGTTTTAGTTTCTGCAGATAATTTTCAGCTCGTTTATTCTTACTGTTATTGCTAAGTACATTTCAGGGCAGGAATGGATTTCAAAAGTTATATTTCCTCAGGCTTTCAAATGTCTCAAGCATTTTAACAGCAACAAATGAAGACTTACAGATTCATTCTTAATAACAGGAAAGATATCGGGTCTTCTCTAAATCTCTAATTAGAGACATTAACCTTTACGAGAGTATGTTAATACCCGCAGTTCTGCTCTGGAGCTGCACCTGGCCTTAAAGCAATGACAAAGGTGTAATAAGTAATTTGCATTTATTTTTTCCAATCTGGTGAAGAACTGAGCTAGTTTTAGTAGCTAGAAGAGCTACTCCTTCTCCAACAGTGCTCTCTGGGCCACACTGGTTCTAAGCAACAATTTCAGAAAGACTAATTCCTTTGATATCTAGAGTCAATAGATTTTGGCAGCAAATGACATTAACCAAATCAGGCTATGAAGATACGATCATGCTTTTGTATAAAATTTACTACGTTAGCAACAAGTACTGACACCGAGACTGCTGTATTTAGATACAGTCTCAAGGGATTTGATACAGGGATTCACAATATTCCAGCAGAAAACAGTATCATTTTGAACAAAGAATTGCTAAATGGATTGAACCTCAGTCATTATAGGCAAAGCAAAAATTGCATCATCATGGACTGCACTTAGTTGGGCTGAGTTGTTTTAGTAGGATCACACAGTGGCCAGAATTAGATCGTGTTTTGTCAAACACTGTCATTAGCAATCTTGGCAAAGAAGCATAAAGCACTAACTAAAGCCCCACACAATACTGAAGGAAGATGCAACCATCTGAAAACACACAGGGGAAAAAAAATTCCAAATGCACTAAAAGATTATTTTAACAGCAGAGACTTTTTAAAAAGTGAGAGTCAACGGAAAAAAACAAACAAACAAACAACCCACCCCCCAAAACCAAACCAAAACATCAGAAAACAGAAAACCCACAACAAAAAAGCACTAAGGGCAGCTGCTGAGCAAAAAACAAGAACTTAGTATTCATGAAACACATTTGGAACTCCTGGACTACGGAAAACCAAACAAATTTAAAAAATCAACAACAACAACAAAAAAATCCCAATGCAAAACAGGATGATTAACTTTTAATCCACACCCCAAACAAGGATGTTTGGAAGAGAAGAGAATCCATCAGGGAAGCCTCCCTTTTGTAATCTTTTTTCTGCAATGATGATACCAATAGAGATTGTGCGTTGCTGCGGGGCGAGGGTTTTGTTTGTTTGGGGATTTTTTTAATCTTTCAAACATGCTGCAAGAGACATTGAAGTTTGGGCGATCTAAGTTTTCTAGGTTTCTCCACTCTTATACATTATTTCACCAATTCTCAACTTACTGAATAAATGCAGCACAAGACTCCACAGATCACTTGCGAGGTCTATACCTCAGGTCTGCCCAGCATTACACGACAATCGGGGTATGTAACATCAAATAGAATGAACAACACCATACTACAAAAATACATAGTATTCGGTCAGATGCAGATAAATCTTAAAAGTTTACCTTAAAAAGCTCAACTGAAGGTTAACCAGACATTTATACTTTCTCCTTAAAAGTTTATTTCCATCTATTGGCACATAGCATGGGGAAAAAAATCAGCAAAAGAAATAAAGTGTGGATAAAGGATACAAAAAAGCATGTGTCACTCTAATGTCAGTGGTGAAAAACACATCTGCTCTATTTCTCAAAGCCTTCTAAGGAAGAGATACAGCCATCACTGCAAATGTTACAAATATTAGAATTTATAATGGTGCACATAGTTGGTAGTTAAATGCAGGCAAATTTTACAGCTGCATTAGACAATTTATTAAGTATAGGTCTCCCAGACACATAGATATTTTTTTTTCTTTAAGGCAAGAAAGCTATAGTTCAGCCTTGGTTTTAATGGTTTAACTTAAATTAGGTTACATTGCTGGTATTAGAATGGTATAAAGCTTTATTTTTTAAAAAATGGAAAAGAGGAGATATTTTATAGTGCTACCAAATTAGTATCTTCTACAGGAGATCTCAGTGAGTGGGTTTTTTATGTATATTTAAGGAATGACTACATTTTACTCAAGGTGACTTCATTTACTTTGATATACCGCAAGAAGTAAGCTTTTCCAAAATATGGAATAAGCTCTCCTCCTTCTAGCAACACCTGCCTCTTCTTGTTCACAGTCATACACACACAGACACCCCCTCACAGCTGCCCTCCTCCCTCTCTCCCCATCTTCAGGCTCCCTGCTGCCATGGAGCTTTTGCCCCATTCTTGGGTATGCCAACAGCATCAGGCATTTATCCCTAGTTAGTGCCTTTCCACTTCCTCGCTCCTTTTGCCAGAGGCATTTCTAATCCATTTTTTTTTCTTTTTGGAATATCCTTCTTACAAAGCAGTAAACTCACTAAGTTTATGGCAACACTTCTAAAAGCATATGCAGCCAAAAGCATACGTGGTCAGCTTGGCTCTTCAGAAATGCTCTGCTTCACCCAGCGGTGCTTAAAGGCACGTGCAATTTCAGCCTTCAGTAACATCTCAGAAAAGATACCTGCAAACTGCTCACAACCGCATTTTGGGAAAGGAGAGGGAGAGAGGGACACCTACACTCCTGTGAAACTCAGGTTAAATTAAATAGATGTGGAAACCAAGAGATTACAACTCTGAGAAAGACCAAAAGAGAGGCCGTCCACCTTCCAAATGCCCAGCTAACCTTTGCTTCCTTCTGCTTACGACTGCCACAGGACAACCTATAGGTCATGCCCAGTTTCCAGTTCCAGTTCAGGATTCTCAAGCGGAACAGCGGTAATCCCAAATCACTCAAAAGTAAACTGAACTCAGCAACACGTTTAGGAAAGCTATGGCTAAATGGTGGAAGCATTATTACATAAATTGAATGCCTCTTTTCTATTCCTATACTTTGTGCATACACAATTTTTTTTTTTTTTTAATTCACATTTTTTTGGCTGGGTGTCTTCATAAATGATGCGCTATGAAGTTCAGTTTTAGTTATTGATGAAAATAACAGCCTTGAGTCAGCATAAATTGCAAAAAATCTTTAACATTCCTCACAGAGAAGCCGAATCAGTCAAGGATGTTTTTTCTCCAAGATCAAAGGCAAAGCACCCGATAAGCCACACCACCGGCTCCAGGGCAGGAGGCCACAGAGCCACCAGGAGGCTACAGCACCAGAATAAATTAGCCTGTGTAAACCTTCAAGCAATTGGAGTTCTGATACCGGGGTAACTAAACTGCCACGGCTGTCTTTGCAGTGTATGCCTTCTGCCACATAAATGCTTTCTGAGTCAGGCTTTACCGAAAGAAAAAAAGTCCCCTCATTTGATTTCAATTACATTGAACAGGAGTAACATAATGCGGTGGGAAACTGGACCACAGCCCACTTCAGCGATGACAGGTGAGGCGATACACGGAGCGTACTATCTGCTCCTTTACGCGGAGTTATTGGTGACATTTTGACTGACCGTGACAGCAGCTGGGCAGAGCCCAGGGGTGGCAGCACAACTTTCACCAGCATTAGCGCAAAGAGGAGAGGGTCTGACAACGTCAGGAAGACGGCATAAATAAATGCGCATATGTTAGCCAGAAAACACACCGAAACAGCGGCTGCAGGACAGACGGGGCTCCCCGAGGCCGCGGGTGCCAAGGGGACCTCACGGCACGGCGTCGGGTGCCTCAGCCCCTGCGGCATGGCTCGGGGAAAGCTGCCGATCCCACTGAGCACCCAACCCTCTCCTCCAGGCACTGGCTGCTCTCCCAGTCAAAAGGTAACAGCTCACTTTTGGACACCGCTCTTAGACAGCGGGTTGTGCAGTGTCCCAGTGCCCTGAAAGGTTTACAAAGCACTGACAAGATGGCTAAGTGGTTACACAAGGCAACGTGGGCTGAAGAAAAAACAAAACAAAACAAAAAAACCCACACCACACAAAAAAAAACCCAAAAACCACAAACAAACAATCAAAAATTAATTTCTGCAGTTTGGCTAAAGAGGAACAAAATACCATTCAGTGCATATTGGCAGACTTAAATAAGAGAAAACAAGAATTCAGGGTAAGAGCGACCAACTGTAAATGAAGGGGATTAAACCCAGCTTGCTAGAAATTACAAAAAAATAAACAATAAAAACCCCAAAGCTCTACACAGTACTATCAGATGGATGCCGGTCAGTCACCAGCACCCTGCCATGGCCACGGAGTTCTTCAAGCATTGTCATACCTCCAAAACTCGAAGGGATATTCTGCAGGAGGGGATCCTGCTCTGGCAGCGACCCGAGGTCTGTCCCTGGCGCTCTCTGCAAGGGCTGTGCTTTCAGCACGGGATGCGTACCTCAGCACTACCTCCTCCTGCTCCCATGGCCGCTGCTGCTCCCACGCCAAGGTACGCAGCATCAGCATACACACAGCTGGTAACTGGGTCTCCCTTGCTACAGGCTGCGAGTGTGAACAGCTTGTCCACAAACGCTGCTCTCCAGAATATGGGTTTTCAGCGGGGCTATGCCAACCTGTATCCACCCTGTGAAGTGACAAGGGGTTTTAGTTTGATGGAGGGAGGAGATTGCTCTTCAGAAAGTGCTTTGTTTTTGAAAAACAAACGTAGTGATGTTTAACAAAAAGGCAAAGCCAAAATCACAATATCGTGAAAAAGTTACTGAAAAAGAGCAAATCACTACGAATTGCCTAATTACCCAAGTGGAAAGGAATGGACAGGAGCTGACACCACTCCTGCTTGAAGGACACAGAAGCACCTATCAGCTGGTTGTAGGCAAGAGACCTCCCTCCATTTAGAATCATAGAATGGTTTAGGTTGGAAGGAACCTTAAAGATCACCTAGTTCCAACCCCCCTGCCGTGGGCAAGGACACCTCCCACTAGACCAGGTTGCTCAAAGCCCCATCCAACCTGGCCTTGAACACTTCCAGGGATGGGGCAACCACAAAGTCTCTGGGCGACCTGTTCCAGTGTCTCACCACCCTCAGAGTAAGAATTTCTTCCTAGTATCTAATCTAAATCTACCCTCTTCCAGTTTAAAACCATTACCCCTTGTCCTATCGCTACACTCCCTGATAAAGAGTCCTTCTCCACCTTTTCTGTAGGTCCCCTTTAGGTACTGGAAGGCCGCTATAAGGTCTCCCCGGAGCCTTCCCTTCTCCAGGCTGAACAATCCCAACTATCTCAGCCTGCCTTCACAGGGGAGGTGCTCCAGCCCTCTGATCATCTTCATGGCCCTCCTGTGGACTCACTCCAAGGTCGATGTCCTACACCCGACAACACAGTACTATTTACAGTGGTAACACCTCACTCACTATAATTCCCAGTTTTGCATTATTCAGGTTGGTCCTCATCCCCCTCCTCACAGCAGCAGCACAGTCGCTCCTGCAGGAAAGGGTCACCACCACCTCTGGAAAGCAGCAAAAGAAACCGGGGGAAGAAAGTAGCAAGAAATTTGAAAGGAACATAGGGCACTGTAGATGTTCTGTTCCCTACCAATATTAGTGGCAACACAACCTAGAATTACACTGCTAGCCTTGAACACCTCAGCAAATCAGAAAAGTGAATTATTAATGACAGACAGCCTGAGCTTCATACTTCACTCAGTGGAGGTGCCTGTTTTCTGCAGTGGCTCCCTCAGAAATTCCCTCCCCTGCAAGAACATTAGAAGTGATAGCAGGAACTCTGCCTCTACATTAAAAACATCATGTCATCATTGTTTTACAAACCTTTACCAAAAACTTTAATCAACTTGGTGGCACCATTCTATGCCACCTATTTTCTCCAGATTATTTGAGAGGGCAAATGTTTAATTAAAGTATCTCAAAGAACACAGCCAGTTGGGGAGAAGGGGGAAGTTTTGTCCATATCAAGGTCTGAAGACCTCCAAAGGTCAACCTCCCCTGTGCTTCAAAGCAGCATGACATCTGGCCATGGGGCTTGGAATCAAGGATGTTCCTCCTCCCCCCAACTTCCACACTACAGCATGCCCAAGCTATGCTGGTATTTATAAACTCTTTGTGAGAAGAAGTAACTGCCAGGTGTGCCCCACAGGGCTGGTAGAAATCCACAACAGATTTACCATCACAAATCTAGTCTTGGGTTTCAGTTCTGCACAAGAGCATATCTTCTCTACAAAATGAGCATCCGACCACCAGCAGTAGAAAGACAGTATCCCCATTACTCTCACTAATCTTCCTGCTGGGTCCACTGAATATATAAAAAGCCAGTGAGACAATCATTATTTTATATTCTAATTACCTGCATGGCAAAGGCCACCGCATTTCCCTAAATTCCCATTTGGCCTCAGCTCTACAAAATTAAATCATTCTTAAACATTTTCCAGAGGTCAAGAATTCAAAGCAGCACTTGGTAAATCAGGTCAGTGAGTCTTAAATGTGCACACCTTATTTTTTGGCTAAAATTAATCTAACTAGAATCCAAGGATGCTAAACAGGGTGTTTATACTGTAAGTAGACAGGATTTTTTACTTCTCCTCATTATTCATGACACAGTCCCAAAGCAAATTTACAGCAAGCTTTTAAAAATAGCATTAATAATCTTAGGGGCTGGTTTAAGACCCTAATTAAGATAGTACATGAATGTTTCCTGCTTGCACGTGAGATGACAGATTTAAGCTACACAGTCACAAGATTCCTTGAGGAATTTAGTTTCTTAACACCAGTTTGGGAAAGATGGTCGTCATTCTTGCTTCCATACAAGGTAGCAAGTCAGAACTATTTCGCTGTCATGGTGTGTGACCTGTTAAGCCACATTTAGGACCTGGCTTCTCAGGGGATGTTGTAATTCACAGTGTAATTCCCCCAGACTCTGGTTGCAGCAGCAAGCCCTCACCACCTCTGAAAGTGCTTTCCAAGATGACAAGCGAGGCACTCAGGAAAGGAGGAGTCTTCTCACAACTGCGCAAAGGCTTTGCTGAGGTGACCTTTCTAGCTTCACCCAGGACCTCCTCAAGCAGAAGCAAGAGTGGGGTCCAGTTTCTGATGAACGATGCGGCTGCTTCAGCACCAAGACCGGCCCTTCATTGGGTATTATTGTTCCCTGTCCGCGGCTTACCTGGCAACTTCGGTGACAAAATTGATTTATCAAACAATCTCCTCTTTCCCACAGCCCAGGTTCACTTGCAGGGTAAATCCCTCCTGCACGCTGCAGTCACAGGGATCACAGCCAGCCTTGGAACAGGCTCTTCCAGAGTCCTCTCGTTAGAAACGTCAAGTGCTGGCACTTCCAGCTGCCGTTGTTGGAGCTGGCAATTAGGCCTGCAATTTTCTGGGAGCCATGAGCTCAAAAGAAGAGTTGACAAGAGGAAGTCCAAGCAACAAATAAGAGGTTCTAATTCTGACCCCAATTTTGTATCATCAGTCCCAAACACAGCTTTTGCTTGAAGAGCTTAGCCTCGAGGAACTATGCAAAATACACCACAGTTGAACAGGATATTACCAACAGCCTCTCCCTCTGCTCACAGCAAGGCAGAAAAAGACACCTCCAAGTTTTCAGTAAAAGTTAAACCTTGATTCAGCTTTCAACTTAGATTAAATATTCCTCCCTTCACAGGTTAACATACATCACTGACTTTTTTTTTTTTCCTGGATAAACAGCACAAGGCTTCTCGCTGGGAACAACTGCCGTTCAACAACGCATATCCTAGAAAGCTGTAAATAAGTCCCGATTTAACTGAACTGACAACTCGTTATTACTGAAAGCAATTGTATACTCTCAGTGACCAAGGCTTTCCTGGCAGAGCTCTCTCTCTGGATTTATCATTAACATCTACATCCCAACACTGCTAAATAATTCAGCACAGCATTTAGCCTCATGTCCTTGCCTCTCTACCCAGAAACCGCCCTCACTATTTACTGTATGTTCCAGCAACAAGGAGGAAAAACCTGCCGGGATCGTGGGGTCCTCTTCGTGCTGTGTAACTGAGGGGGAACCTCAGCTCTCGACATAGATGTGCGGATTTTATTATTTTATTTTGTTGGGAAAAGTGTTCATTAGATACGTAAATATAGAGTGTTATTTATCCACACGGAGTCATGACCGTGTGGGCTCAGATTCACATGCAAATTCCCCTTTTAATAATCCTAATGCAGGGAGCGCTCCAATCAGAGCGCTATCAGTCCCGGCTCCCTGATACCTGATGCCAGCTTTGCTGGTAATGTAGGCCACCGAAGCAAATCCAGAGAGATTGAGTTGGAAGTGGAGAGAGGCTCTGAGATCTATCTGCTTAGCTTCCTGACGGGGGGAGGTGGGGTGTCTAACTTCTTTTTTTCTTTACCACTATAAACGGGATATCATTCAAGAGGGATCATTAGCGGAGAGCAGCCCAGCTGGGTCAAGGCTGGGAGGCGGGGACGCAGTTGCAAGCAGCGAAGCAAGGTGGAGGCACGAAGACAGAAGACCAGATTAATGAAAGCATGAGGTGGCTCTTGGGCAGCAGCTGGAGAAAATTTGGACACGCTGACAGGGGAAACTACGACTGGCTAAACAGCGAACCGGGTGGGCCGCTTCTGGAAACAGAGCTTCAGGTCTGTACCCCCCTGCTCGTCTCGGTGGCATGTGCTTTGACTTTGCGTGTGTGCGTTCACCCGTGTAATGCCTCAATATATAGCACAGAGTAAATACCTGGGTATTGAGATGTTATCAGAGAAGCACGGCTCAATTACATAGTCAGAGCACTTGTTTATTGCTGTTAAGTTGTTTTAAACACATTTGTGGGGAAAGAAAAACATTAGATGGGAATATCTTGCTGGAGTGGCAAGTAAAGAAGTTTAATTATTCTTTTAAGCATAATGCATTCTGCTGTTCCTTTATTTCCTTTCTTTTAAATGCATGTTTATGCTTTGGATCTGGTCCCATGAAGCCTTTCTGCAGATGTTAAGAGTCAGTAGCAGTCAGCAATGAACTCTTGTTCCCTAAGCTGTGCGCTGATTACTTCTGCGAGAGAGGATCACATGCAGGCGAGCGGGGGGAGGGAAGTAGCCCTCGGAGATGAAAACACAGCCTGCCTTTCTGGCTTTGTCTGGGATATAGCGAAACGATTTCTCTGATCAGAAATAATAATTTAAGGTGCACGGATATCCCCAGTAAAATGTCTGAGTCGAGTAGCATTAGCAAATGAACTGGCCACGCTACTTAGCTGAGATACCAAGCATACTGCTGTAAAATAAAAGGGGGTAGGAATGGGGGGGTCAAAACAGGAGAAAAAGTAGTTTTTAAATGCCTCCAAAATTTTAAGCAAGCCTACCTCATCACTAACATTGCTAGAGGTAGAATGGCAATGGCAATGTCTTCACACCTTGAGACTGGTTTTTGTCTGACAGTGAGAAACAAACAAACAGCATCACCAGAATCACAATCTAACAAGTATTTGAAAATTCAGTGTAAATCTAGACTCATGTTAAAATTATGTGTCGTTATTAACGTACGCAAAAACACATCAAAATGTTTTTCTGTTTGCCAGAGTTATAAGGTTTTGGGTTTTACAAGCAATAATGAATCAGCTTTAAGAAGCAGGATGGAGCTTGGAAAAGCACCTGTGTGTGGACCACAGCCTAAATGACTTCATAGCAGACTTTGTTCCAAATCCACTTAAAACATTTCAGAAGTATCGGTTTCCTGATTCAACTTCAAAAGATATTAGTATAAATACAGGCTATATTAATAAAAATAATTCTAATAAATTTCTAAGTGCCCTAGCAAATCATTAACAACATAATAAATCCTAGCACCAATGAAACAGTCACTTCAATGGGAATTTAAGTAAGCAAAATAAACTCTGATTTTTCTGTCCTTACACAAAAGCTTTCTTTAAACTCGTGTTTGGCCTTATTAGGTCATTCCCTTCAAAGCCAGGTACTGGGCTTCTTTTGTCTATACAAAGAGTTCAGTTCTAAACCCATTCATTACTCATTGTGGAAATGCCACACAACTGGGCTGTGCTCTGCATTTCATTCCTTTACCAACAGGCTCATCTAAACCGATATGGGTCACATAATCTGTAGAGCTGGCAACTGTACATGCTCAGCATGTTAAAAAAAAAAAAATGTAGACAGATTACTAATGAAAGGCTTTATTACTTCTAGTCTGTGCTCAGTGTTTTGGAAAACTGACCCTCTGCTTCAGTCCCTACAAAGACATAAGAGAATAAACATGAGCCTATAATGGCCACATCATCCTACTAAAAATCAGTTCTGGGAAAACAGAGGTCTTTCTAAAAACATAATCCCTTTTACCCCCATGTGCTTTTCTGCCTTTATAAAGGCCATTTTCCCTGTATTTATGTGCCTGTAGTTTATATCATGCTGGAAGTCAGAGTCTTATTTTGGTCAACTACAAACCCAACAATAGCAGCTTGTGATGACACAGGCAGAGCACGCTGACCTCCAGTGAAGCAGCAGCATCAGAATTAAACCAGTCAAGAGAACACAACCAAATAATTCCCTCAGTCACTTCATATGCTTGGTTTGGAAATTCCAGATATTAAACAGTAGAGGATTTTATTTTATAAATGTTCTGCAGTTGGTTTATTTGCTTACACTTTCATTTCAATTACTCAAGATTCAGTTTCATTTCTAGATTGTTTTTTTTTCCCCCGTTCTGGCAGTTATTTCTGATACCTATAAACACTGGTTCCTTTTCTCATTTTAGAGACTCAGTTTTGGAAGTTAGTTTTAGTTCAGTTTAGAACTTTAGTTTTAGTTCAGAACTTCCGAGCAAATACTAATTTTTTTCTAAGTGACCTTTGTTTACTTTTATTAAAATTGTTTCTGTTTTTTTTTGTATAATCTGTTTTTTTATGGCTATAACATTTTTCCAAGTCCTAATGTCAAGATCTTTGCAACATTCTTCAGCAGCCCCTTAGCCACTCATTGCAGAAATGGGCACAAAACCACAACAGAACAACAAAGATTGTTTTGTCAATTATCTCCCAAAACTTTTGATATATATCTGGATATACCTACGAGAAGTGAATCAGCTTTTTGAACTTCACTTCAGTGTAAAATCAGTCCATATAAAATGTTTGGCAGGAGGCAGTATCAAAATGGACATGTAACTCCCTGTGATTTATGCTTCAGGTTCTGGGCATCTGGGGGGCAGTATTAGCTTGTTAAAAACAATTTCAACTCAAATAATACACTAAGTAGCCTACAGATTATTTCACCCAAACAGGAAAGCTAAGGCTTAATGTTAACTGTGTTTAAAAACTATGGACAATTTGAAACACAGACTGAGGAAAACTGGTCCTTAATGTCACCTGTTAGCATACATTACCCAATCCTTAATACTACCTGCTTCACATGCTACTATTTTGCCAATCACAGTAAGACATGCTGTTCACAGGACACGGTATTCGCTTCATTACTAGCCATTCGATGTGCTATGCTCCCCACCTTTCTCAGCATCCAGCCCAAGCATCTTCTTCAAACAACAAATTTCTTGTGTCTCGTTTCATACACATTACTGAATAGGTAGTCACTGGGCACTTGGGTAGTTATTTTGAATAGAATAGAATGGTTCAGTTGGAAGGGACCTACAACAATCATGTAGTCCAACTGCTTGACCACTTCAGGGAGTACAAGAGGATATGAACTGTTTCATAATTACCTATGTCATTTTTGCCCAGATCCCTTAGTGTAATAAAGTACCCGCAGGCTCAGGGCACCGCTCTTTCACCTTCGGAGACCACAGACGCAGAATTTCTGCAGATGAGACCCAGGGATCTCAACCCGGGCACTCAGAGTGAGCTATAACTAACAAATAACCCACAACAAACACCTCACCTGAACTGTCTTGCCCCCCCTTGAGCATTCAGTAACAGAGACAGGAATACAGCTCCCCAGAAGAGCATTCACTGTCCCTAACTAGCAGGCAGCCCTCTCTCTTCCCCCAGTCTCCAGACTCAGTCACTGCATACTCTACACATCCTGCATGTACTCTTCTTCCCTAAGCAATCTATCACAACCCTAGAGTAGGTACTTCGTACACAATAACATAAATAAAAATTATGTGCATTGTGGATCAAATTAAGGATTCACAGAGTTGCAAACCTCTGGCATTTACTCAGTCTTGAGGGCTTGAATTTGCAGCTTTAGAAGCAGTGTTATAGGTTACTCTTGGAAGGCTTTTAAAGCAAAGTTTTCAGCCCAGTAGCCACGCTGACACCCAAATGAATCTAGGTTGTCCTTTCATACCTACTTCACAGACTGTGACAATCTGAGCTAGCTCATACCACAAATAGTTTCTCTTCTTCCATTTCCTTACCATTAAATGCAAATTGGACCCTCCAACAATAATACATTTTACATATTTCTGTTGACAGATATTTCTTTGACAAGACTCAAGGCTGCTGGGTTCCAGTTGAGGCTTTGGAGCAAAGTATTCCCCTGAGACCCAAGACCATTTGTTAATTACTTCCATCAAGCTTAATCTTTCCTTCCCCGGCCTCTCAGTTCATCTCTAGCCCTTTCCTTTTTCTTCTTCTGCAAAGAGAATGGGACTGGTGCAGTGAGAGAGGAGCCCCACCATTTGCTCCTCAGACTGCTCTTCTCGGTCTTATCCCTCATTCTCAATTTCCTTTCGGCTTTCCTCCCCACAGCTTTGTGTCTTGTGCATCCTCCTCACAAGCCGAGGCTCTCCGTCCATGCTGCTGCACAATTCTGATCCGCATCTTTCTCCACTCTCTCCCCTGACGAGTCCACAGCTCCTCACTTCAGGAACATTGGTTCTTATCCTGTGCTTCAAGTCCACATCCAACCCACCAGTCCCTCCTCTGTCTCCTCACCACCCTGTGGATTCTCGAACATCCAGTCTCTGTTTGAGGCCACATCTTACAACAGGACGTGTCAGGCAGCCATAACACTAGTCTGTGCTTCCACCAGCATACGAACATGCCGTCCCTGGCCACTATTTAAAACGTGGACTTCCTTTCAGGGAAATTCATAGGGAATTTAATAGGTAAGAGAATCAGGGCTTTATATACCTTTTACTGGTCTCATGTAGGAAACACCAGCAATCTCGCCCTCTGGCCTCACAACCACCCACGACAGCGCACAGCTCACAGATGCAAAGAACACGGCTTCAATCCGACTGAAAGCCTGCTCCCTACAAATTAAACCCAAAACTTACGCTTGGATAGCAAAAACGATCCATGTTCTTCACTGCACTGCCCAATATAAGCTCAGCTCTTCTAAATATTGATTATAAAAGTATCGGTAACGTAACAGTATCAGTGAGTCTCAATATACATCGTGCACAAACATCACACTGAACGCTTTTTCTCATTTTTCCTGTGAAGTGTTTCATGCACATCACAAGACACAGTAACAACGCATTAACAAACATTTTTAAGAAAATCCCCTCATTTTTTAAAGATGATTTAACGCCTGCGTTAGAATAATAGCTGAACAGTTTCTTCCAACTCTGCTGTTTCCTGTAGCTCATTTAATGGTCAGGTAAGACAACAGCTTGTACTGCCAGAAACCCTTTAATAAGAAACGATCAATAAATATGAGATCGTTCTTTAGTATGCATTTTTGTGGTAAAAGACAGCTGGGGAAAAAAAAAGCTTAATGGCTAATCCTCAACAGTTTCAATGTATTTTAAAATTACTTTAACGACTTTGGCCTCAGGCCCACATTACCTCAGGGAAAAAAAAGCAGAAGTCTCCCCTACACTATTTGTTAGAAGTCAAAACCTATTTACTTTCTTTTTCTTAGGCATGCCCACATACTAAGAATTCCATAATACGACAAAGAATTGGAGAGGTAACAAATACTTGGTCGATAATCAGTTGACCGTAAGTTACAGTGTGATTTTGTAGCTAAAAGAATGACGGTGATTCTTGGAAGAATAAGCAGAGAAAATTTTCATAGCCTAAGAAGGGGGCACTGGAGTTGCTGACCCTTTCCACAAAGCCATTACCTCAAGCAGCCCATTTGCATCCCTGTTTCCAGATGCTTTGAGGAAAGAACCACTCGAGTTCTCCTAGCTTGAGAAGCTGCCTTTGTTCAAAATAAAGGAAGTCTGATCCATTGACCTGTTTAGTCTCACCATAAAAATGTGAGAAAGCCATCTGATTACAGTCTTTAAGTACTTAGAAAGGAAATTATTTGATAATAAGCAGCATTTTAGGGTTTGGGTTTCCCCACCCCCCCCTAGACTAAACTCTGAGTGAGAGTGAGTAATTAGAAGCTAGAGCTAGATAAAGTCAGACTGGAAATAAGATATATTAAATTTCAAAAGTGAAGCTAATACAACAGAAGAGCACAAATGTTACTTTTTTAAAAAATAGCTTATAACTCCTGTTAACACTATAGCACAATTCAAAAGCTCTGGGAAAGAGGTCTGTTGTGATACATTTTGCAGGAGATTAAGCTGACTGAATAGTCACAGCTACTATTACTCTTAAACCAGAAGTTCTTTTTCCACAATTTTAAACAGGGAAAGCGTTTCTTAGATAGCTGGCAGAACAAGCTCAAGGAAGAGCCCCAGTCCGGGCTGTCCTGACACACTGTGTTTTATTCGGGGCTGGCCTGTAAGGTTGGGACAGCCCAAAAAACGGGTATTATAGGCAGTGGGTCCTGAGAAAGGGATAGCTGTCATCATATTTGTTCTTCAAAGTACACAGTGCAGTTTTCCAAATAGAAAGAAACAACAGTAGATGCTGGATCACCAACCCTGTTCCTCTGCAATTCTCCCAGGTTTTAAAAGCTTAACCGATCTCTCGCAAAGAGGACTGGTTCCAGCATAATTCAAGAGTAATAAAATCTCAAACCAAAATACATACAGTTCCAGGTTCTTGGTTTTTTCTGCCCATGGAGACAGGGTTTCCTAGAAACCCACCACTCTTCGCAACTTCTCCATTTCTTTTGTCTCTAGTTGTCAAAGTATTTTGTTTTAATGGACCAGCAAAGAGAATTTGACAGTTCATGAGCCTGCAAAACATATTGCTCGAGTGTCACTAATACAGACAGAAAGTAACTTGGAAAAGCAGCAGCTAGGTCATAGCAGGGGGAGGTAGAGCATGTGTATTTTCTCTCCAGTTAAGAGGTCTCCAGGAATCCAACACGCTACCTATTCACTTTAATTACAGAGCAGACAACAGACAAGTTCAACCAAAGATGACATAGAACCATTTCTGTGCATCATATTGCCTGCCACCATGATGCTCTTCCTGGCATTCCTGCTGCTCTTCCTGTACCGCCGTTGCCAGCGCCCCACTCCGCAGGGGCAGATCTTCAGCATCGACCTCCCCGAGGCCCTGCCCGAGCACGACGTGTCCAATTTCCTTTCCGTGCTGCCCTGGAACAGCGAACAGAGTTTCCACTACTCCACTCTGGTCCCTGACGCCACGTTCCTCACTGTGTGTTTGCCTCCATCCTATGAGGAGGCCACCATGAAGACTTCCATGGATGAGGCTCACATTGAGCTCTCTCCAGACCCAGTGCCTCCTTACGAAGAGAGCACGCTGCAGTCCAGCGGCATCAAATAAACTTCCTACGGAAGCACCTTAGCTGAAGCATGCAGCCCCTCAAGGCACAATAACGGAACTGCTATGGCCTTTAAAATTAGCAAAAAGATTCCAAATGAGGCACCAAACCAATGAATTAATGAAGGAAGAAACTTGGAGTAACGGGGAATGAGTCTCTCCACCTCATCCTAGGATTCTCCACCTTCCATTTGTGACAAGTGTACACATGCAGCGTAGCACCAAATTGATCCCAAACTGGTAACACGGGTATTCCATTTAACAAAGCATGTCATAGGATTAAACTTAAGGACAGGTGGGAGTCTGTCCTGCTGCAGTCCCTCAGCTACAAGGAAACATGAATTATGCTGTAGATTCACCACTCACAAAAAGGGCTTTTAGCACATACCTATTCCAGTTTGGCTTTTTCTTTTTTATGTGTTTAATTTTAATGGAGTTTCTGACAAGCTGATTTGCTCAACCTGTGTGTGTCAACATCACATCTTTCTGCAGTGTTCTGCGATGATTGCAACTGCTCTCAGGAAAGCAAATAAATATACAACCTCTACAAAATTTCCAGTAACTGTCCCAAAGCTTCAAACACGCACTGTGGATAAAGGCGGCCTTTTATCACAGCTGAACAACAAGGACAACCAGAGAAGACCTGATCATTCTGGGTGAGGAAGACTCCATCAGCACCACACAAGAGCACACTCACAGTGCTGCTGCAAGCTACTTGCCAAGATCTGCAAGGTCCCAGCAATCCAGACTACTGGCTTGACTTCCTTTCCAATTTACAAGTCTACACCAATAAACCCTGCGACCTATTTGGTGCAGTGTGTAAAAGAATTGGGGAAAAGTTAATAAAAATCAAATGTACAAAAAAAGGAAAAAGGTCTGTATTTCAAAACTGCATTATACTCCCTTCCCCTTCATCACTAGGGCAAAGTAAATCTCATTCAAGTCCATTGGTGGCAGTGGTGCAGTTTCTCAGGAGGGCTTGCACAGGCTTACTCTTAGACAATGACATTATTTTTAATTCTTTCTTACAGGATAGCATTTTCACTATATTGACAAATGCTCTTGTTATGGCAGGTGGCTATTACATATCCTGACAACGTCAAAAATTATGACAGCTTCTTCCTTGCAGGTGCGAGCTATTCCATGACATTACAGTTGTCTGTGGCTTGCCAGCATAATGACTACTATTACATATTGTTGTGTGCAGTCTTGGTGTAACTCCTAAACCCAAAGGCTGTCCTGACTTGCACCTTGTGGTTCCAGCAGCTGTCATGAGGTGTCAATATCAGACATCCCTGGTTTGCGAACATACCGCATTCCTTTTTTAAAAAAAGAAAACAAAAATGGAGGAATAAACCATTGCTGTAGAGCAGAAGAAATTTCATGTTGTTATGTCAACAGTGGCACAAATCAGATTACCACATAACCAAGTAGTCCAGGTCAAAACTGATGATCCCACTCATACAGTTCCTTTAAACCAAGAAAAAGTCTGCCTTTTGCAATTTGGAAATGGGATTACTACGCTTTTGAGAATGTTACCTTTTCTAATGTTCCCTTTTGGTCACCAAACTGCAAGAACAGCAGCAGCAGATGTTTTGGACAAATCCAAATGCAACAACCATTTTTCTTTTCAGATCATGTCTGGATGAGTTCCTGGTATTTGCTGATGCATTTGAGAGTACTGTGTTTGACCGTCTCCTCGCATTATGTTTACCTGCTTAATATTTGGTACATGCAGTTCTTGCCACCTACAAGGAAAGCTGGAAAAAAACAAGAGCCCCAAACAGCATATGCTGCCTAATCAGCAAGGTACAAAGGTTTGAGGTTCAAAGATAAATCATTTCTGCCTCTTGAGCCTGTATATTACACTAACTTCATCAGAATTGTACAGGTATGCTTGAAAATTTAGCCTTCATTATATCAAATTGAGTGTGTTTTGCCCTAAAAGATCTGCTGTGTTCTAAATGAGTTACACTGTTCTTCAGCACAATTTCTTGTCTACCCTTGCCAGGCTAGCGCCTGAAACCCAGCCCCTGGGCTTATCATTCTAAACTGCTCTCCAGTTACCTTAGTTACAATTAAGATAACTTCTTGAATATTATTTCTTGTGATCAAGACTGATACAGTTCTAGAGCTAGTCAAGAACTGCTATTATCTCCAAAATATAGAGTGATTGTCTCTGACATAATATTTATCGGATAACTCCCAAATCCTGCCTGAGACTAATAGTTTCTGGTCATTTGCATTATTATAGACAATTAAAACAGATACTTGCTCAAATCCAAATGAACAGGAACACTCCCATGACTTAAATTTTTCTTTCTAATAGACTAATAGCTTTTTATTTCATCTGGAGCTGGTATCCCATACCTCATTCCAACACAGATTTGTCTAGTCTTGTACATTAATTGTCCCTAGTGGATTTTAATCTAACCAGCATCTCACTCTTAAATCTCAACTCCAAAGAGAAGATCCAGTAAAATAAAAAAGAGAATGCTTTTTATGCAAACATACTGAAATTAATCTCCATTGCCTAGAAGATCATATCAGCCTGCGGTGACACGCATGTCGGTAACCACAGTATTATCGGTATTAGTGCTGCTGGTTGCAGACCAGTTATCAGGTCCCTGGGGCAAATACCTTCTGCATCCCAGCACAGAGCTCATGATCTGAAAGGAACTCATGTCCAGCAATACAGCAATCACAAGTGTAGGGGAAAAACCTTTCGTTTTCTCAGGTCCACTGATCTGAAAGGTGAAGGTTTAGAGCACACCATCTAGAAGAAAGACATTGGAGTTTAGGCCATACATAAGGAGAGACATTAAGTTTTCAAATATGTAAAAGGTAACTGTAAACAAAGTAAAATAAACATCCCTCATGCCTGCAGCAATCTGGACTGGTGCTAGTAAGCTTAAAGTGCAACAAGATTAAGTCAGAAAAGAAATTTCTAAAAGTGAAGTGCAGTCTGAAAGCGCAGTGAAGCATCACCATCGCTGGACACATCAAGACATTAGACAAACATCTGTCAGGAGTGATGAAGGAGCCTAGTTGGAGAAAGGAACGGGTTAGAGATCTTCTCTGGGTCCTTTTCTGTTCCTGTGCCCTAAAGCTATATACAAGTAAATTCTGCTCATCATTTCTATGTTTTGTATGAAATCAGATGTCTGTTTCTTTGAAAATCTGATAATATGAAATTTCATGTGCATCCAGAGATCACTGCAGCCATAGTGTTGTACTTCATAACCACAAGGTCCTTATATAGACTTTTCTTTTTGTTTAAAACTGATGAAGATTAGAACTTATGAAATATTACAGTCTGCTAATACACATGTAAAGTCTTACAAGTTGTGAACTCATCAAGATGTGAAGGGCAATTGTATTTCAGTTTTCCACTAAGAAAATTCTGATAACCACGATAAGATTAATTATGTATATACAACCCCTTGTTTATACTTAGTAAGAAACTATGGAATGATACAGACCCCCTCTTATTAAAGAGGTTTTCAAAAGCTTAGAGGGCAACGTCTGTGGTTGTCCTCCCTGTAAGGGCTGCCAGAGTCCCTTACTGACACTGGTCCATTACTCTGTGGACTAAGATTCACGTGCATCCTGCACACATGCAAGCCTCTTGCTCAAAAGACATTTAAAGGAAAACAACACAAGTAGTTTATACAAAGTTGTTCTACTAAGTACTCACTGAAATTATGCAGCATGTATCTCCAGTAATAAAACAATGGTTTACTATTAATAGAACATCCCATCTCTCTTCGCTTAACAGAAGGAAGGAAAGATGACACAGCTCTTTGCAACCACACTAGAAGCTCAGAAACTAAAAATCTTGGATAAAATTGATTCATGCTTGTACACAGATTGAGCATCTGGCACCTACTCTTTACTGTGCTGAAAACTTAACTCATGACTTACTGGTTTGTACTTGCCAGTGATAAAATGTGTTTCACAGGACAGTCACTGCTCGGTCTTATGACATAACCTGCTTCTCCCATGGTCTAGAACACGATCATTTCCACTGCTGTGCAAAGGAAGAACAAGCATTTCAGTGCACACATTTCACTGAAGAGGGATGCTCATTTGTAACAAATATATTTTGACTAGAAATTTAGAGTCCTGGCTTCAATGAAGTGGAATAAAATGAAAAAAAAAAAAACCAAAACCCGCACCACCAACAAAACCCAACATCAAGTCAGAATGTCTGTATGGCAGTTCAAAAATACCATGGTGGCCAAGAAAGTACTGCCCCAAAAGTAAAACATTTGGCTTAATCTATGCTTACAAGGATTTTACATGGGTCCCTATGCCAGCAAAGCCTCCAAACAAAGACACACAACTACTTTTGCCTGTACAAACTCCACTAGCATGAACTATACATGCTCTAGTAGTAAAAGAGGTCTTATGAATATAAGTTTTATCTATATGGGAAGTTGAGTCAGCAGTCTTATTCTGGCTACAAGTGCAATTTTATTTTTTACAAACTGTTAAGGAGGAAAATTGCACAAAAAACCATCAAATAAGAATAAGCTGAATGCAAATAAATTATTCACTGAATCCTCTCTCTAAAACTGTCCATAAATGAAGCAGTTAGGAACTTTTAATCCTGGAATTCATTAATTCCAGTCTAATTGTTAGTAAATAACCATGTTATGTCACGACTTTTGCCACACAGTAGTTCTTTTCCTCAGCTGGATAATGAGGTCTTCTGCAGAACAGGAAAGGCATGGGAGTGTGTTTTAGGACAAGAAGTAATGGGCACAAACTTGAACATAGGAAGTTCCATCTAAACATGAGGGGGACCTTCTTTACTTTGAGGGTGGCAGAGCACTGGAACAGGCCACCCAGAGAGGTGGTGGAGTCTCCGACTCTGGAGACATTCAGAACCGCCTGGACGCCGTCCTGTGCAACCTGCTCTAGGTGACCCTGCTCTGGCAGGGGGGTTGGACTAGATGATCTCCAGAGGTCCCTTCCAACCCCTGTGATTCTGTGATAAGCACGCTATCCTCTGTAATCAACACACCGTACCGTTCTCAATGGTATAGCTAGCACACCTGGGTACAGGTAATAAATCAATGCCGCAGAAGCATAGATGCCAACAAAGACAGCAAAAACTCCTTTAAAAAAAAAAATCTTATTAAAAACCCTTGGATATTTAGAGTAGTCTGACAGCAGTGTGAACGTACATTTGCACTTTTGCAAGCTTTCCATTAAAAAATTAAGTTAAAAAAACCCAATGTCTTTCACATTTGTCAAGAGCGTGAAAGACTCAAACTTGTTTATGACTGACTCCATCAGTAGTTTTACTTCTGACTATTCACAGAAATGTAACATCTAGGAGAGTTTATTGTCAGAAAATAAGCATAAGGCAGAAGCAGCAATCAAGACTTTAATATTCAGAATTTCAAACAAGTCATCCGATTAATACCATGTTCTCTTCTCCAGCCCCTTCCATATTCATTTGTTCTTAGAAAGTCAGCATGTTATTTTTTTCTTGAATGCTTATCTTACAACCTTTCAGACATTTCCATCTGTGACAAAATAAATACCTAGCAGCAGAAGAGTATGTAGAGGAAACCCTTTCCAATCATCTCAACCCCACTCGCAGGATTCAAGCTCCGAGGTTTTGTTTGTTTGTTTGTTTTGTCCAGATTCAAACTGAGAGAGAACTGAATGCGTGTTTTTTAGTTCTTGGAGCGCAAATGAACTGAACCCCTTTAGCGGCCTCTGCACACAGGGCGTGGGAAGCAGAGCTGTGTTCTTCCTGCCCTACCCCTATCCAGCACCCTAAAGGAAAGGAATACGCAAAAGAACGCAATCACCATGAAAAAACAGCCCATCCCGAAATACCCCTCTTACAAACTTGCTTTCCCCTCCCTTCCCGTTCTTCACTTCTCTCTTGTTTAATTCTACTTTTATTTAATTCATAAATTACTGTAACCGGACCCAACAATATGAAATACTCCAACTGCTATTTTCCCAGTCAAGATGGGTTTGAACCATAAATTTTGACAAAATAGAGAAAGTTGTCTGTATCACCGCGCCACCCCTGACAAGCCACCGAGCCTGCTCGTGGGCAGACCCCTTGCTGAAACGCCACTGCCTGCGCCCAGGGTTTCAATATGCCTCAGCCAACGAGCAGCCGGACACCGGCAGAGACGAAGAGGGAACGTGGAATGTGTTGGCCAATGCCATTCAGTCCAGACCGACTCCCACTCTTGGTGGCCCCACTCCGGCCAGTTGGCCGGGCAGACCCTGCTGTGCCGCTGCATCGCCCTGCCCGGCAGAAGGGGCGTGGCTCTGCCTCATCTCACCAAGCAGCCAATGGCGAGCCAGCCCGGCACTGCCAGTCCACCAGAGGGGTGGGAAGACGTGCAAGATGGTGGCGCAAGGCTGGAGGCTGTAGATCCCCATCCATGTCCGTCCCCCTCCACCACATCCCCAGTTAACATAGAATGGTTTGGGTTGGAAGGGACCTTAAAGATCATCTAGTTCCAAGCCCCTGCCATGGGCAGGGACATCTTCCACTAGACCAGGTTGCTCAAAGCCTCATCCAACGTGGCCTTGAACACTTTCAGGGATGGGGCCTCCACAACTTCTCTGGGCAACCTGTTCGAGCGCCTTACCAGCCTCAGAGTGAAAAATTTCTTCCTGAGATCTAATCTAAATCTCCCCTCTTCCTATCACTACATGCCCTTGTAAAAAGTCCCTCTCCAGCTTTCCTGCAGGCCCCCTTCAGATACTGTAAGCTGCTCTATGGTCTCCCTGGAGCCTTCTCTTCTCCAGGCTGAACAACCCCAACTCTCTCAGCCTGTTCTCACAGGAGAGGTGCTCCAGCCCTCTGATCATCTTTGTGGCCCTCCTCTGGACCCAATCCAACAGGTCCATGTGTTTCCTGTACTGAGGACTCCAGAGCTGGACACAGTACTGCAGGTAGGGCTTCATGAGAGCAGAGTAGAGGGGCAGAATCACCTCCCTCGACCTGCTGGCCACGCTTGTTTTGATGCGGCCCAGGATACAGTTGGCCTTCTGGGCTGTGAGTGCACATTGCCGGCTCGTGTTGAGCTTCTCATCCACCAACACCCCGAAGTCCCTCTCCTCAGGGCTGCTCTCGATCCACTCTCTGCCCAGCCTGTATCTGTGCATGGGATTGCCTCTTAATTAAGCCTCTTAATCCACTTTCTCAGCCCCCAACAGTCTCGCTCCTGGTTTGTGACAGTTGCGGCGAAGGTCCCTTTCCCCTTGTGCGTGCTGCGAGCAGTAAAACAGCTGCCGGCAGCTAAATCAGGAGTGGCACTTTGGGCTGGTATGGGATCAATCGCCCTTAACCGTACAAGGGCTTCCCCCACCCCCCTTAAACATGGCTTCCAAACGAGGTTGTCAGGAGAGGTTTTCCTGCATGCTTCAAGTTCCTGGAAATGAGAACAAACTGCCAAAGCCACCCAGCAGCTCCCGGGGTGCCACACAGGACGGGCACCCCATCCATGTCCCCAACCCTCAGGCCTTCCTCGGGGGTGTCCATGACCACTGGGTACCCTAAGGAGGTAACGGCATGAAGAGGCAGAAGGCCTTACAGGCAGCAAAAGGCAAGTAAGGTATATGTAGGAGGAGCAGGAGTGCATTCCCCAGCACTGAGGGGAGAGCTTGGACACCCCGGCAGTTCCCTAGAAAGGGTCACCAAGTACCTGCTGAATCATGACTTTGTGCTGCACAGCCACAAGGACCGCCCAGCACCGATTTTCATTACCTGAATTCGCTAAATGCAAAACTGCAGCAATCCAGAGGCAGGTTCACAGATCTGGCTTTGGAGAGAGCAGGCAGTCTGGCTTGCGGAATCTAGTGGTGAGCAAGGATAACACCTGCAGCTGTCCAGTTTTAATCCACAGCCTTCATACATCTGACAGTCAGGGCACCATTCATCTCTAACTGTTGGTTGAATCAAGGGCACAGAAGCTAATAGGTGATAGTACTCCTCTCAGCTTAAGGACAACAACTAAAAGAGAAGGCTTTTCTTTAAAGCCACAGTCTGTTCACCAGAGGAAGCTCCCTCTAAATCTACTTTCTGATGTCTGCCTCTTGAAGGCCTTTAAGTACTGCATCATCTGGTTCCACTGTTCATACCACTCAGAAAGTTGTAACTTAAATACAGGTTGCATTGAAGAACAAACATTGATAGGACAATTCCTGTACTATGTAAAGCAACCTGAACCTACTTGATTACAAGCATTTTGAGAGGATTTCTGTGGCTATTTTCCACACTGTACGAGGTCTTTCTCCAGCTTTGGTGTAGCTCCCTACACAACAAATTTTCCCTAGAAGAGTATTATGAAGGCAAGGATCCTTTCAACAGAAGGAATGACTTCTGTTCTGGGTCACAGTCAATAAAACCACAACAAATATTGTAACGTGGCTAAACACTCTCCACTTACCAAAATACCTGTAACAAACCGTGCCTGAAAAGCCACAGGAAAGCAAGGTTCAGCTCTGGCCCAGCATTACAGATGTCTTCAGGTGCAACTGCCACCTTCACTGAGCTCTTCAAAGCTCATACCAAAACTAAGTTCAACTCTTAATAAAATTTCACCTGTGGCCTGTTTTTTGCAGAGCAATCAAGGAGTTCCCAGGATTTAAAGCAACCAACCCTTAAGCAATCATTATGCAGCCAAAATTTCATTTGCTTGGCTAGTCTGGCTAGTTTTAATTAGATGCTAGTGCTGCTCTTGACTTCCTTGAGGATTACTTAGCTGCTGCCACCTGGCCTTGCCTTTCCAATCCCACAGGCAGCTGTGGTCTTCTCTTGTGCCCATCTGTGAGTAAATTTAACTCTTTCCAGTCCTCAGAGAGGAGAAAACAACTGAGACAAGTAAATACCTTCTAGGGACAGGAACACTCTTTTTGTCAGGTCTGTAAAGTACTTGGCCCACAGAGAGCTCCCCCAGTTCCTAACAGGCTTGCTACAAAACAAACAACATTCAGGACCAGTAGTGATCCTTCAGACATACTCCCTTTGGTCACAGTGCTAGGAGCCTACTACGTAGCGGAGGAGAAAGGGTGTGCTGGGTAGCAAGGTTTCCTCAGGAAACGAGTCTAATGTAATATGAAGGAAGACTCTGTAAATACAATGAGCATGTTATTGCAGTGTGCGCTATGCGATGCAGCAGTGAATCCAACAAGATGGTACAGAAAAACAGGTGTTCATACTTTGTTGCCCACAAAACTATGGCAGAACAATGAACTTATATTAGATTTTTTTTTGTAGTATTACTGCCCTCTGTACAGAATTGAAGGACTAAATGCAACCTTCGAACAAGCCACCAAGATCGATGCTTTCTTAGCTGATCTGCTGGGGTTTCTATGTGCCATTGAGCTGTTTTTACCTATCTGGTCTTCTGAAGGGATGAAAATATAGATGGTGCCCCACTGAGTCTGGTGCACATCCACTCTGCATCAGCCTTTGCAGTCTCCCGTTAATGCAACTCAGACTCCAGGGTGATGGAATTAATGTGTTGGAATTGGATATCTTCGCTGAAGAAAGAGCAGAAATGAGTGTGTCTGCCAGGTGTGGATTAATTTGTGTGGTGCTGCCAAATGGTTTGTGTCCGTATAATCCAAAGGGAATCTCCAGAATAATAAAGTTAGTAAACTAGTACCTACTTTCCTGCATTACGGAACTGAGTTTTCATTTTCACCAACTAAACCAGGCAATGCCCAGAGCCAGAGCCTGGCCCGAATTAGCCTGTAATACAGCAAAAGTCATTACCATCTTACCATAGGCATTCACTGGGGTGATTCTTATGCAAAACCCGCACATTTTTTTCTTACAAAGGCCACAATTTGTATAGATTATATCACGTCAGATTGCATATTACTTTCTATAATCACACATTTTTCCTACTTGGTTGTGTAAGTCAGCACAGGCAGGCCACGGGAACAACCACAAAACCACGGATGAAATGCAAAGAGTAAATTTATTTTCACTACCTGGCCAAGTGGGGGACCTCGAAGCAGCACCCAGGCAAAGGCACACAAGCGGGGATGCAGGCTCCATGGAGCTCGGTCTGTGCTAGAAGATCACTGAACCTGCTGTTTTCGCCATACAATTAGTATGTTATGTGTATTTTTCCACACCCCAGCTGCGGGTCACAGAAGCGTGTTTATAATCCTCCTCGCCAGTCTTCCGTTATTATCCCACATTCCACGCCCTCGCTTGAGGGGCCACTTTGCTGGCGCTGGCAAAACTGCAGGTGTCCGTTTGGGCTTGTGGGGTGTAGGGCAGAGTAATTTACAGAGGCACATAATAAACACATAAGAAAAAGGAATAAACATATCCCTACAATAAATGCTTTGAATCAGGTGTGCCACCCATCCAGTCAGGGAGTTAAACTGCTCAGCCAGCCAGGCACCACCAGGAGATTGTTCCATTTGATGCATCAAGTCCTGGGGATGTTGAATGTCATCCTCGACGCCGGCTGATTCATCAGTTATGTTGTAGCAACACATACCTTCAAAATCAGAGCAGCGTTTATGGTGTCAAAGAAGGAGATAGTCCACCGCCAATCAATTTTGTGATGGACCTTGGCATACAACCACTACCTACTCAGAAAAAATAACAATGAGGAACATTAATATCAAGAGCACTTAGCATAGTATAATCCTGTAATACAGCTGCTGGGGTTTGACACGCCACTGAAACACGTTGACAAAAGATCTGCAGCTGTTAATCCTCCCTCAATACAAAAGGCAGATGAGTTAGTTACAGTAGAGACTAACCAAATCTAAGTATTTTTATGGTGATGTTGCAGAAATGTATCCAGGGCATGTGCTTGTAGTACAAGACTACAAAGCATCATGAGCCAACCTGTGATAGGGGAGGAAAACACAAGTGTCATCTCCTTCCAATAATACATACGCATTGCTCCAGCTCCTTCAGCTAATATTACTCCGGGTTTGATAACCCGGTGTGGGGTAATTGCCCACACAGATTGAAGAGCTATGGCTTGCATTTTTTCAGATTGAGCTTCAATTCCATGTTGGGTTCGTGACAGCAATAACCCTCTAGATAAGGCACAGATATTTGTCGAAGAAACCTAAAATACAAGAACTCAAGAATCTGATGATATTAACAAAGGGTGTAAAATAGGAGAAGTTGGGATATAATGTGTAATGGAACCTCGTAATACCTTGGACCAAAATCCTACAGGTTTTTTCTGATTTTTGAGCCCAGTCATCCACCTCGATCACCATGAGACTATATAATCTAGAATTACTACTTCTAATTCAATTGGATATCCTTGCCTAGGAGTGTATAATTGCAAATGCTCAATCAAACCATTTTTGCAGGCATCAAAGGCTTCTTGTTGTTGCTTGGTCCCCTGCCAAACAACTTTCTTCCTTGTTAATTTCTGTAGAGGGCATATTAATATCACCAGCTGTGGGATAAAAGTTCCCCAGTACCCTAAAATTCCCAAAAAGGTCTGTGACCGTTTTACTGTGATTGGTACAGGAAATCGCTGGACTGTTTGCTGTACCTTATTTGGTATTTTTCTAATCTGTCCATGCCAAACTATTCCCCAAAATTGTACAGTAGTGCTAGGGCCCTCTATTTTATTTGGATTAATTGCCCATCCTCGGTCCTGTAAATGTGCTTTCAGCAGTTTGGCAGCTGCTTCAATTTCTTGTTGTGACTCTTCCATAATCAATAGACCATCAATATAATGGTAAGCAGTAACGGTACCTGGCCATAGTGCTTCATCAGCTACTATCATTTGGCAGCTAAAGGAGGGACAGTCATTGTATCCCTGAGGCAATACTTGGGAAGTACATTGCTTTTGTTGCCAGGTAAAGGCAAACTGGTTTTGGCTTTCTGAAGCAATGGCTATCGAAAAGAAAGCATTAGCAAGATCTGTCACCACATTCCAGGGTTGCAAATTTTTGCTAATTTTTTCCATAAGAGTAACCATATCTGGTATCATAACTGCAAGTGGAGGAGGTGTGTGCCTTTATTCAGTTCTGTGCAATCTACAGTCATTCTCCAAGTGCCGTCTGGTTTTCAAACAGGCCAAATAGCATTATTAAATGCAGTCATGGTTTCCTTAATGATTCTCACTTGTTGAAGTGCCTGAATGGGTTGAGTAAATTCCTCCTCCTCCCCGGAATACAATACTGCTTTACAGTTACCACTTTGGCAGGCACAGGCAGCACAGCAGGATCCCACTTCGGGAATCCACGCAAGACGGTTATAGATTGACCAGTGAATCCCACTTGTGAAGTCCCGAAGCAGAAGTGGCCATTTAAAGTTTCAACTGTTTGTCCTGTCAACACATCAATACCCAAAATATATTCTTCAATTGCGGCAATTAACAGCGTCGTGGTAAATGGAGTGGCATTTCCTAATGTTAAGGTAACCTTAGCTCCAACGGCAGGGTTTGGATTTCCCCCTAATCCACAGATCTGTCACGTGGCTTCTTTATTATTAATATTACTATGTAATACAGTAACCTGGGTTCCAGTATCCACCAGAACTAACACATGTAAAACCCCCCCAGACTGCCACTTTATAGTTAAAAGAACATAGGGGCATTGGCCCCCCTCACAGTAAGAGGCTACAGTGGCAGCAATTTTGGGGGACCTGCCAAGCCTTCATTTCATCTGTTTTGGCATTTGCCAGGTAGTGCTTTGCCTTGAGGTGGCCGGCGGGGCAGAGGGGGGGTGCGGAGTTAGCAGCGGGGCTGGGGGCATTCAGCGTTTTTGCGTAGGTGCTAACTTTTGCCATCGGCAAAACATTTCTGATGTTGTCATCCCATTTATTTCTGATCATGGGACACTGGCTTGTAAAAGATCATTCCGCATTTGTTTCTTCGTCACCTGTGATGTAACCTCTTTCGGTTTTGCCAGCTTTCCTTGATCCACCACCCACACAGATGGTTCCGAAGTTGCAGCCCCGATTTCCCTCGAGGTATTTGCTAGGGCACCTACATTACCAGTAGCATTTGTGACTGCTGGTATAATCAAGGGTTTTAATGAGGCAGGCGCTTCTCTCAAAAGCTGCATTTTGACAATTCTTGTTACTGTTACCCTGTCTGGATTGGATCCTGTAATCAACGCATGAGCCATCCCCATCTGCCCAACCAAATACCCTTCTCTATTGTGCACCAGTTTCCAAAGGACAACACTAATTCCACAGGTTCAGCATATGCTGTTAAAATTGCGGCACACAACCATTGATATGGTGTAGGTGCAATAATATCTTGCCCATGAAGATCTCTAATATTTTGCAACTAAGCGTATCCTTGTATCTGATCATCACTGGCTGTAGGGCTTAATATGTCTTTTTCACCCATTAATAAACAGACAAATGCAGCTCCGCTATCCCAGGCTTGCAAAATCCATGCCAGTATCCTTTCCCCACTCTTTTGCTGAAAGATCTCTAAAAATTCCCTTAACTCTTTTGGAGTATAAGTAAGTATGCGTGACCTGCACTCCCCCATCCACTTGTTCCTGCTGCACCTTCATTTGTGTGAGGGATCGTGCTTCTACCACCTCCCTGCCCTCTAAATCCAACTCAAACTCAACTTCAGAGTCCACGGATTCACTCCAGATATTTCCATCCCATTCCTCAGGATCCCATGAAGGTTTTGTGGTGAGAGCATGAACTTGGGAAATTGAAACCTTACTTTTTCCATATCTGTCCCTTTGTTTATTAGCAATACGCGCTATGAACAGCTCTACAGTACCTTGCAGCCCATGGCACCGCTCTGCCTGAGTAGCAATCACTTTTTGCGCAGTCACCTTTACATCTTGTAAAGTCCCAACTTCCAAGTCTCTCGTTTTACTCTGTAATGCTACAACTTCATGATCAAGAGCTCTAAGACCAGTAATTAATAACCATCCCAATCTCCCCACTAACTTGGGAGAAGACTCCGATGCCGGAGTTCAGTGTTCCATGACAACTCACACATAGCTGTTTCAGTTGTCTGGGGGGTAACCATTTCAGGCCATGCTTCTGGCGGAGCCCATGTAGCCAGGAAAGTGGCCCCTGGGGTCCAGCGCTCAGTACTGGGCCATGCTGGAATACAAGGAGTCACCATCATGCCCTCCCTGGTCCCCAACATTTTTGCCGGCCAGGGCTTGGCTGTTCCTTGATCCTGCCAACTGTGCCAAAATGTGTGAATCGGCACAGGCAGGACAGAGGAACAACCACAAAACCACAGATGAAATGCAAAGAGTAAATTTATTTTCGTTACCTGGCCAAGCGGGGGATCTCCGAAGCAGCACCCGGGCAGAGGCACGCAAGCGGGGACACAGGCACCGTGGAGCTCGGTCCATGCTAGAGGATCACCGAACCTCCTGTTTTCGCTCGTGTATCAGGGATTTGCGCAGGCGTAGTTTGCCGCTGTGCTTTGATCTTTCCCGCAGCAGGGCAGGAATCTCAAGCATGTCTGATAGGGTGCCTCTAAGTCTGTCACAGGCCTGTGTTATCTAAACACAGATGTCCTACTTGTCAAACACACGAGGCTAAACAACAATCAGTATGATATATGTTTTTCTACAATGCAGCTGCAGGTCACTTGAGCGTGTTTATAATTCTCCTCCCCAATCTTCCCTTATTATCCCACATTGGTTGTTCATATATCACAATAAAAACATTGCGCCAACAGGAGCTGGGAAGGAGAGGAAAAAACTTGAGTACTTTGCAAACATGAGGGAAACAAACTGAATTCCAGATCCCAGTATCTTCTCATAGACTGCTGAAAAGTGGAATTGAAGACTGACAGGATCTTTTCTGTTGTTTTCAGTGTTCCCAATTAGGCCCTATTTGATGGAATTCTACTTTTCCAGGTAGCATCTCTCAGGACATCAAGTTCTTGAGAAACGCAAATCAAGATGTGCAGCCATTTATCTTACCACCTTATTCATTGAAAGGCTGTTTAATACACACTGTCTTTTGTCCCGGGACCACCTCTCTTTACAGATATTTAGGAAACCCAAACATTTGCAGGTGAAGTGAGCGCAGTAAAATAGCCTGTAGGCAACAGTCTTGCAAGGTGTAGGGTAAGAGGCTATAGGAGAGACTCCCACACTTGGCCACAAATCACAACTTGATGTTGGGCGCTGATGGCAGAGACACCTCCCACCATGCATTTAGGTGGACACTGGAAGCGCCTGTCCATACTGCTGTTGCTAAAATGGTGATGCCACTATCCGTAGCTGTTTGCAGTCCTGTTGTGGGTGCGAGGACAAGGTGGGCTGGCGAAGGACACAGAGCTAAGCTTCTAGTTTGTGGCAGCTGGGTGTGAAATGGGATGGTGAGTGAGAGCTTGGAGGTCAGGGTCAGTCTCTGGAGTTCTGCTGGAGGAGAACGAAAAGAAGGCATCTGGGATTGTGATTAAGGAAAGCGGACATGCTAAGAGAGGGGAAAGGCAGTGGAGTCAAAGGGTTGGCAGATTGTGTTGGAAGAGGTGAGAGAAATGTAACTGCAGGAAACGCTCCTCTGAATCCAGTCTAGCAAGCTAAAAGGTTTCAGCTGTCTACAATAACTGAGGAGCCCACAAGGCTGGAGGCCCCTGTGCTGTCATGTGTGCGCAGGGACTGGCACAGAAGCAGGAGTTGCTGCCACTGATGGCATTTTCCCAGACAGATGAACAGAAGTCCGTGGGCCACAGACTAGGGCATAAAGGATAATCAAGCTTAGACTCCCTTCATATTTATTATTCTTGGTAGGCCTTTTGGAAGATATACCAGTATCACAAAGAAGTCCTGATGCCAGCAAGATGTTTGAAGCAGGATGGGGAAATACCTGTTGAAAGAACACTGCTAAGGCAGTCTACATAAATTAATAGATGACATGAGGTGTGGCTTATCCAAAGTAAGAAAAGTCTGACAAACACCAGTGACAACCAGAATGACTTTTGAGAAAGACAGTATCAGTTTATTGTCAAGATACTTTCTTCCCTCTTTCCTCAGCAAGTATTTTAGATAACTTCTAACATGGACTAACAGTTTCTCTTCTAAAAGGTCACTACAATCATTTGAGGTGATCATTTGAGACAGAGCATGTTTGTGGCACAGCAAGTAATTTTTGAGACTCTTTGTTCCCAAAATCCAACCTGGGTCTACAGAGGTTGTCACATCATGCAAGAAACTCATCCCATGAATTAGATGACCAATTAGTTGCACAGTCAGTCCTGGACTTAAGAGCTGCACTTCAGAAAAAGCTTTTATTTTACACGGACTTGTTTGCTTAGGGTTGTGCCTAACAGTCTAGAAACAAAGTAGTGCTGGTGATTTTTTTAAACTCAGAGAAATAACCTATCATCAACTGCTTTTCCTATCCCCACATGCCACAATCTTCACTTCTGACAAATTTTGCAAAAAGCTGTATCAGCAAATGGAGAAAAACAGTCTTACCAATGTTCCACGTTGGAATATTACACTGAGGTACACTTTTTTTTTTTCCTGTGGATCACATCACAGAGCCCTTTCTGTAGAATTTAAGTTTGGTTGATCCTAGACAACAGACTTTTGCCCTAAAAGATCAAGTGTGCTGTATATGGGAATACACCAGTCTCATCTGGGATCGCCAGCAGTTTGGTACTGCATGTCATGTCCATGGCTTGCAAGTGGATCCAAGCTATGCCAGAGCCACCCTTGGACTTCTGTGCAACTGCACGACCTCTGCTCCCAGCCACAGGCTCCCTGACGCGCACATCTTCGTTGTCCTAAGATCTCCTTTCTGAAAAGTACTTTTGCTTTATATTAGGACTCTATAAAAGGTAAATATATTAAAATCATTATCACTCCCTAACTCATGACTGCTGTACTGACTATAAATCAGGGCTTTGCTTTTTTTTTCACTCCTTTTGACTACACTGCGGCTCCCAGTTGGCACAGTAATTTACAACAATCACCATTTCTCAGGCAGCTCGTTACCAGATCCTGATCAAGGAGAGACGGATGGGACCGTCTTTCAAAGTCCACTGGGGCAGCTTCTCAACTGGTGTTGCTGCACTGGGCACTGAATGCTCTTGGCGCTGTAACGCTCTTTCACCGGTTTTAAACTGGCCTATTTCCAAATGAAATTACTAGCTGCATTTATAGCACTTGTTTTCACACTGGGTTGCAAGAAAACATACACAAAAATTCCTGCCTTCAGGAGCTTACAAAGTATATTTGACTGACTTTTAAAGAAGACATTTGTTTACTACCAAGATGTACAAGAAGAACATGGGAGTTAAGCAATTCTTAAATACTGCCACTGTGCAAGCGTTCTTCTTCAGATGGCAGATAGGATGTTTTGTTCCCTGTATGTCTTGTTTGTTGCCAGATTTCATCTAATTCTTTTTGTAATTTATGTATCTTTTTTTTTTTTTACAAATTAGTTTTTACCATCTAAACACAGAACTTAAGTTTTTACTGTTTTTTTTGAGAGGCTGTGAATATGCAGAAACTTCTGCAATCTACATGTCCTGACAGATTTTTAGTATTTTTGTTCCTTCAGTAGCTAAAATGTCTGGTTTTATACCGAAGGCTGGTGCACAAACAGAACAGTATACTACAGACAGAAGCAACTCATGTACACTGGGATTGGCCTTTCTCTCTTCTGTATATGCCCCCCCATGCATATACACACACATTTGGATTCTCTCTTAACAGACAATTTCCTACTAAAAATCAATGACATTTTGCATTAGCATTGTTGGGAGAAGAATTGATTTGCCCTTAAAAGGTTGGTTGTGCATTATGTGAAAGAACCTAACTGCAAAGAGCTAAATTTGCAACATAAAACATACCCATTCTGCTGGGGAAGCACTATCAAGGCTCTTACCCAGTCTTTCAGAACAATATATGACATAGCACTTCTTTATGAAACATCTCGCTATTTTATTCTGTGGAGTGTTTATTAATTCACACCAGTATAGCCACAGTCATGATCCAGTACTGAATACCTGCAAGATTTTAATGCTGCACTCTTGATTTAAAGTTGATAACACCTCTTTAGAACCAAGAAAATTATCAATTTTATGCCAGAAGACTTTTCTAGTCAACCATGACAGAAATAACTACTGAAAATTATTCAGAAAGTGTAAGGGGGAACTCAGAAAGCTAATATAATGGACTTCATACATTATATAGCTAATGTACTTTGTAGCTTTGTGTTCTTTTTTTGTGAGTACTGAAGTTATTTTAAATAAAATAGATAAAAGCATTCCTCATAGCCACTGTAAATTTTTTAACGCTTTTATTGTTGAAGTCCATTCTTTTTGTCTTCTCTTACAGAAGCAAACAACGCATCATTTTGAACCGCTTAAATGTACTATAGCAACAGCTTTGTTGAAGCAGTGACTGCTGCCATAAATGGCTTTTCCAGAACTTTGAGGGATCCAAACAATACCTGACAAGATGTATTTGCTTGCCATATTATGAAGACGTTTATCCCTGTGCTGCATGCACTAGTGGCCTCTCTTCACTCCAGGAAACGACCAAAGGTTTAGCAAGTTACCAGAACACAGGTGTCTGCGGATCTATAACCAGTCCATAGGAATCACTGGATGCAGGGTCGTCGGTAGAAATTAGGCAGGATGAATCTGAGCTTTAATCCTCCTGGTCCCATATCCTTTCCAGATTTCAGGCACGGCTTTTCTTTATAGAACCCTTCCAAGAGTTGTGCTCAAGCCTGTAGCCACCTGCCCAGTGTTGCCTGATGCCTCCTAGAGCATTCCTCACTTCAGCCCATTACCACTTCTCTAAGCTCACAGAATTTTGCTCTTTCCTCTTCTAAAACTTTTTTTCCCATGTTTGACTTTGGCCTTCTATACCCTTTGAATTGTGAAGAAACATATTGGCTAAAATTCTTCTTTCCCCTTGCTGTGACTATCCCATTGTTCCTTTGTCTTTTTCTCTCTTCTGTATTTGCTGAAGCTTCTTTATCTTCAAGAATCTGCATTAGCCTGCCTGCCTCATACCTTACTGCCGTTCTGCGCATTCACTGTACTCCTCTTCCTCTCAGTAATCTCCCTGCTTCACCTTTTCTGCCATTATTCTGTGCCTTCTTTCAGGCCGAACCTTATGCATGAACCAGCATCCAGTCCCGATTCCTCAAAACCCCCTCTTCATCAAATCCACGTCTTTCCCTATTCTTTTAACTGATTTCCAGTAACTTTCCAAACCTCCTCTCACCAAGCTATTGCTCCTTGCATAACCATCCTTTGTTTAGATTAAGATAATAAATTCTCCTTTCTCCAGTATATAAACAGTGAAGGCTTGTAAATGCCACAGAGCCTTATGAATGTATTAACGTAATAATTGCAGGGCTCCAATTCCAAGGGGGTGTCCTGGTTTCAGCTGGGATAGAGTTAATTTCCTTCTTAGTAGCTGCTACAGAGCTGTTCTGGTTGTCCTGGCTATGTTCCCTCCCAGCTTCTCACACACCTCCTCGCTGGCAGAGCATGGGAAGCTGAAAAGTCCTTGACTTAGTATAAGCACTGCCTAGCAACAATTAAAACACCAGTGCGTTATCAACATTATTGTCATACTAAATCCCAAACACAGCACTATACCAGCTACTAGGAAGAAAATTAACTCTATCCCAGCCGAAACCAGGACAGGGGGATTGGGGCTGCCTACATCTGACAGCAGTAAGAACGAACTTTGAACATAAACAAAGGAAGCATAGAATGAGTTATTACAGAGCAAACTTTAGGAAAAGGTTGAAGCTTAAAACCATTCCCAATAAAAGGAAAACCAGAAATTAATCTCACATCTAACTTCAGTATTGATTTTTGTTTTAGAGGCAAACCGTAAACCAACTGTAAACTCTGAGCAAGCCCTGTACCAGTATGGTTCATTAAACATGAGGATGACAACAGTCTCCTTTTTCTCTTTACCATGGCCAACGTTTGCGTATTTTCCCCCCTCTCCTACTGCTCTGGATGTCTTTAGCAGAGGTTTGCTAAACTTCATCTCTGCTTGTTGACCAATAAAGCCACAATTGCAAAACCTCCCTAGGGAGGAAGCTTATAAGGGAGGAGGTTTATAAGTAAGTTTGAAGTTGGATGCGTGACAGAAAATTAAGCATGTTTTCTTTAGCATAATTACATACGCACCAAAGTTGTTGCCAGTACAGAAAACACAGCCTAAAGCTGTCATGGTCTTAAGGTTTTGTAGTGGAAACTTGGGCCGAGGACTGTATTGCTGAGAAAACTGAGCTATTCACCAACTCTGTGTGCTGCTACAGAAGATGATGGCAACGGGGAGATTATATGGTGGTATCTCCATAAGGAAGTTACATCAGTTGCATTATCATTATAAGCACTATTAAACATATTTCAGCACATTTAATGTATTTTGCTACATCTTACCCTGTGTAAAATGTAGTCATGTAGCAATATCAGTAGGGCTACATAAACACTGTCTTCTGCACACTAGCCAAAACCTGAGCCTCAACCCAAACTCACCTTACACCAGATGTGGGTTTTACATGAGCATCAAGGCTACCTGTGGCAAGAGAAGAAAATCAGCCCATGCTACCTTTAAGTTTAATCTCACCTACCTGCATTGACAAGATGGTGTGCATATAAGCTGGGACTTCCCAAAGAGTTCCCCATATAGCCTATAAAAACAACTGGCAGCATCAGCTGGCCACCATGAGGGAAACAAGCTGGCTAGGCTCCCGCCTACAGGCACTTTATGCAAAATGCTGCCAAGTACTGCAGAAGTTGCAGACACCAGAACTATAATTTTCTCCAATGCTGCAATTTTTCACTTAGATGATTTCCCCATTTGTGAAAGCCTGAGTATTTTCCTGTCAGGATGGTGGTATGAAGACTAGTTAGCATTTACATGCAGCTTTGAAAGGGAAAGTACCTGCTGTGAAAAGGACGCAGCTCTCTATGTTTCACACAACACTCATGAGATGTTTAGCAGTTGCAGAATGTTTTGTACTATCTCTTTGCAAGAGGATGTAGTTCACATCAATAATACCTGAAACGATCTATCCAATTAGGTTTTTGTTTAATTAAAAAAATTTCAATGGTTCTTTAAATATATGTAGCATGCAAAAATTGTAGAAAGTTTGCTGGGCACCAGTTAATCCCACCGTTGTTCCAGTGAGCGCAGCAGGATTCAACTTCTCCACTTCATTTCACTTCTCACTCACTCTGCTTATAATCTAGTTCTCCAAGAATTTTAGTTTTCTGGAACAGGTTGCAAGTCAGAGAGAAGTAGTAGAAACACTCCCAAATGATAGTGGAAAAAGCTTACGATTATTTCAGTTTTTTTAGTCTCAGCGTTGAGATGCCAAAATGGGATGGATATGTAAGTACGCTTTAGCTGTCTCTAAAATGAGTTAGTAAATTTTGCAACGAGAAGTGGAGATTAGTAGCTGGATGCATGGTTTATGGCATTCAGTGGGTTGCCATACGCTGCAGGACACATCTTTTGAAGGAGATTTTAATCAACTCAAAAGACAATATGGCAACTGGCAGCCTTTTCCTTTATTGAAGCAAAGTCACAGCATTTTCATCACTATTCCCCTCTTGTGAAGGGAAGAGTTAAACAAAGGCCCCTGAAATTTACATTACTAACAAGTAAAGGATTGAAGAAAGAGATTACAAGCATGTTTCTCTAAAATAAATAATCTACAAGGAGTGCTTTTTCTTCTTAAAAGCAATCTAAAAATGTATAAATTCTAAGGTAGGGAGATCAAAAGATACTTTAACAACTTTCAATATTTACAAACAATACAAAAACTGCGCACGCCATCAAATGATGCAAAATTCTTCTTAAAAATTAAAAGCTTCATTCCTACTAAGAACCAAAAACTCCAGCCAATATTTCGGTTTTAATTAATGGTCTTTACAATTGGAAAACCGTTAAATGTTTTCATTATCTGTAAAATATACAATAAAAATGAACCTCACTAAATTATTAAGGTTAAAAAAGAAGAGAAATACTGCAGGCAAATCAAAAAGGAAAGTAACTGTAACTTATTCTTTGGTAACCAAAAGTTAGCAAGTATCCGTATTTCAAGTGATGAAAAGTAATAATCTTCCCATTTTGACAACTGGAAGGAAGACTTCTGGCAAAACACAACTCCCAAGTTTCAGTTTTGAAAGACAGGCTCCACCTACAGCTCTGTAGTGCAAGTTCTCAAAGTCAAATTTTGCTTTCTAGTTCAGAAATCTAACCCTTCCAAACTCTGGCAGTACACTGCTTAAATTTCTCTCCCACTTTTCTGTTGTCTGCTCGCATCCTCTGCACGCATCCAGTTGTTGCAGTCCTCTAAGGGAATACTCTAGTCAAGGAAGCGATTCACTTGGAAATGAGTGTTTCACCAAGCGTATGTGTGGGGCTGCACAGCAGCTAGTAGTGCGGTATAAAACTCAGCTCCCTTTTCCATGTTAACTACGTATTTCATTTTCCCTCAGGAAAAAAAAAAAAAAAAGAAAAAGAAAAAGTACCCTGGACCAATTCATAACCTGGTGACCTAATTGCTTCAGCGGGACACGCTTCATCGAACACTGGGGCATACCCCAGTACTAAGCCATGTAACCCCAGCACCAACCCTGCTACCTTCTCCTAGGTGAATGTGCCTCATCGTGCCTCTCTCTGCTTAACGAATGCACTAGGCTGCACCACTACAATGCTTTTGAAGCAAATGTCCAGCTTGTACCACAGGAGCCTTCCCATTCCTCTTTTTCAGGCTTATTCCTAAATTTTGCTTGCACAACTGCAGTCTCAAGAAAAAGAAAAACTTCACACCCCTACAGGCTCTGAGAAAACTCCCCCCTCCCCCAAGAGGACTTCTAAGGCTTTACACAAAAAAATTCAACTGTTAACTTTAAGCCACAGACCGCTCATTCAAAGCAAGTCCTCTCCACCCCAACCCAACCATGCAGAACTATCATTGCTTCAGCATTTAAACACACACATGCAGTTCATGGAATAAATGCTCAGCAAAGTAAACTTGTCCTGGTCTGGGCTTTCTTCTGGAATCTAGTCCTCTGTCATTTTCTAGACTACTATCCAATGCCTTTTGTCACTGCTTTTTAACTTTCTTCAGCTGAAGGGCTTAGATACTTCCTTGAAGTACCTGGTTGAGTCATTAAGTCTAGATGGGTTGGATCCAAGGCCTCCTTGCAGCCTGCCTCCTCAGTATATGGAAAGTCATTCATGTCCATTTCATCACTGTTAAACGTATCAAGGTGCCTCTCTTGCTGCTCTTCCGAAGTCCTTCGGACCCTGCCCTCTGACTGTTCCACCACTTCCCCATCTCCTTCACTAATGACAGTCATGGGGCTGCTCTGGATGCGGTTGCGGACATTGTACTTGCTGCTGGCAGCAGAGGGGGGCGTTCGTGACCGTCCGTACCTAGTGCCAGAGAAGGACATGCTCCTTGGCATCAGGCCCTCGCTCTTGGCCCACTCTTCCTGGGCCCGTTTGCTCTTGCTGGGTGAGCAGCTGGCAGGGCTGTCGGCAAGGTCAGGGGAGGCATCCGTCTTTGTCCGGTGGAACCGCGGGTCCGTGTTCTTCAACATCTCTGCCGCGGACATGCGGGAACTGGTGTCACAGCGGCTCCCTTTCTTCAGCAGCAGGGCTTTGAAGTTGTCGTTGCTGGTGCTGCTCTTGCGAACACTTCTCTGAATCGATCCCGCTTGTTTGAGGGTAGCTAAGGTTGGGGAAGCACCAGTGGGAGTTACGGGGGGCGATGGAGAATGGTTGCGGGTACGGTCGTCTTCAGAATCTTTACGGCCAAGGACTTTCCTTTTGGATCTGAGTTTGAAAAACAACAAAAAAGAGGACCAAACAAAAAATGAAACTTTTTACCTCCCCTAATTAAACTCAGCTTAGAGGGATGACAATGAATTAAGCTAAAGCAGAGAGGGGGATAAGGGAGAAGTAATCTAAATCTAAAGCATAAGTAGAAACACCACTAAATGAGGAGAGACCAACTTCCTGACATTAAAGTTATCTTTCCAAATAAAAGGGCAGTGTTTTTTAATATAACTGTAAAGCGCAGGGGTAAAAAAACAAAATTAAGAAACAATCATGGAACTGGAAATAAGTGGAAACTGGACTTCTATTGCCCAATTTTCACATTATTAGAAATCTTAAAGAAAGGGATGTACTACATGCCTGGTATCTGTAGCAAAGTTGGTTTGCTTCTTTGCAGGCTAAGTAAGAATTAATTAAAAAAGATTGTATAAAGGCTAATTTTACATACGCTATTTTGGCAAAAGTTTAAAACAAGCCAGCAGACTTGTTACAAATACAGCATTATCATGCTGTAATTCCATAATATTTTATCAAGCGTGTGTTCAATACAGACCATTCCCCTTGTAAAACAGGTTTCTGCTTAACGTGATCTTTAGCTGTACTTTCTTTAAGGCCTTGAGATTTTGCCAAGGCAAGCTCAAATGTCCTTATGCGTTGCAGCCTACTGATAATAAAAAACCCCCCACAAACAGGAAACAAAGTAGCGGGATCCATCAGCTGAGTAGGTGGCAGCAAGAGACATTGCCATAAGCTCTGCCAAGACTTTGGAGCGATCCTGTCTCTCTTAAGTGGTGAAGTTTATGCATATATCAGTTTTGAAACCCCCCGTAGGCAGCTGTAACAGCTGTTGTTTTCAGCTGCTGCTGCCTCCACCTGTCTTTCTGGAAGAAGAATGTACTACCGACATCCATTCAGCCTGAGGATGAATGGACACCCGAAGACAGCATAGGGATAAAATGAGGATTTCAGCAGGGGCAAACATAAGAACCTTGTCTAGATTTAACTGTGTGTCAGCACCAGAGGCAGCAAGTGAGTTTGGTGCTTGGATGCTCTGTGAGTCTGTATGCGAACATCTATGTGCATTAGCTACGGGAAAAAGATTTCCCTTCATTGGGGTTTTGGCTGCCTATGGGTATCTTTAAACACTGCAACACTGGGGCTGTACTGCTGCCAAAAACCAAATGAAATTCCAAATGAACAGAAAGCAAAATTCAATTGCAAAGATCTGCAGGGAAAGATTTACTTATCCTGGCTTGAAGTAATTCAGTAAGACTGTGGATGCAGTGCAGAGCAGTCAGTTTGCTGTCAGCATCTAACCAGCTTTTCTCAGCATGTATGAATTATGGCAGAAACTTAAAATTAAGAATCAGATTTGGTTTTGGTGGCTTTTCAGACAGAGATAGAGTATATATTCAAACAAAACTGTGACTTAAACTTAGATTGTTCTTCCTGCCCTTAACACACATACCACTAAATTTCTTGTCTTACTCCAAAGCACATATTCAAGAGTGCCAATCACTGAAATAATACGTTTTAGAAATGGGGGGGGAACAAGTTGGTTTTTATTAATTAACAACCAAGGAAGATAGTAGTTCACGTCTAAAGCCAGCAAAAGCAAGGTCTTAATAACAAATGTGTCAAGCAGTTTTAACTATGTCACATCCAGCTCCATTGTCCATTTCCCCATAAACTCATGAATTACATGTATGTGCATACACACAGAGATCCACTCTCTATCTGCATACATAATGGAGAAAGGCTACTGGCCAGAATATTTCATTCTAAAAACAGATTTGTCACAGTCCTAGTGAGCGCCATGCAACATGAATGCAACAGACCAGTTTTAGAACAGCTCCTACAGACCATGTCCTAAGGGGTAAGTTATAAAAAGTCCGTGTCATATATATGTAATTTTTGTAACATCTGAAACAGAATCGTTCAAAAAATAATAAAAAAATCCCATCTGCATCCCAAGTGCTGCAGTCTCCCAGCCACATTCTCGTAACAGGCTCCTCCCGTCCCTCAGTACTCCTGATGCAGAACTCACGCACAGATGTGCAAGCTGACTGAACACCTAGATAAACCTATACGGATGCTGCCAAGCACGTTCTGTGACCAGTTAAAAGAGATGGCCCCTCTAAATTTTGAAGTGAAAGACAAAGCCACAAGATGGCACTACCACTACATCGATTCTAGTCTAAAAGGAAGCTCAGTAGTTCAGAGAGTGGTAATGGTCTTCTGTGTGTACTGTTTAAATGGTGCACACGTTTCATTTTGTGGTTTTAAGCTTTTTTTTTTCTTTTCTTGAGAACCTAACAGGAACAGCACAAAAATCTAGTTGCCTATTCAGGATAATTTTGTTTTTAAGGGAAATGAATAATGTCATTAATAATAGAGCCAGTATTGCACATTTCATTCATGAACCAGTTTGACACAAAACACCCGACCTCAGGCTGGATTATGGCAAACTATAATCCAGCGTTTGCCATATGTTTTGCCATATGACTGACATGTTGTGTTACTTGCCAGTTTCAGCCACGCTTGCCATGAAGCATTAGCGTTGAGCCTCTGTCCCAAACTGCACCATATAAGCAGCGAAGAGAGTAAAAAGAGATGGAGAAGAACGAGAATGAAAACAAAAAGATACACAGAAAAAGCAACAGTAGAGTTAATATGGCAGATTGAGAACAGTACAATAAATACTAGACATAACTTGATATTTTAAGGGGCAGGATATTTATAATACAACATACATTGATTTAATCTGGTAGCTTTTAGTTCAGAATGGATTAAATATATTTGTAAACAATAAAACACAAGTTCTTTTCCTTATATTTTTCATATATAGCCTTAGTAGAAAGTTGATAAATGCGTGCTTTCTGTTAAAGCAATGACTGTTGTAACTGGGTGTTTTAGTAAAACAGTGTTAAATTACTTTTTGAGAGAACTACCGGACCTGACAGTGTGCAAAGGGCAATTTCTGCAGTACCTGTGAATGGCTGCAAAAAGATCCTCAGTAGTCCTTGGTCTCGCTGGTGTTGCCACTCCGTCCGTCTCTTCCCCATAACTATTGCTTGGCAGGAATGCACTATTTGCTGTATCCGATTCAAACACCTCCACTATGCAGAGAGAAAGAACAATACTGTCAGTCTGTTGTGGGAGCCCAACAGGCATATAATCCTGAAACCAGCCCTTGCTGCCTCTCAGGAAAAGCATCCCAGAGACTGAGTGAGTGCACCGTTGTCATTATTGTGATTTCAGAACAACGCTTGCTTAGGAAACTGCAGTGCACGAAATGCCTAGGCTTGCTCACACATACAGGCGGAGAACAATACTGAAAGAAAATCTGTATGGTTTCCACTAAAATGCAGAATCAAAATTAAGAAAGCTAACCATGTTTTCATAGCATGTTTTAATCCTAGCACAGTTAAATAAACCATCATTTTCTTTTTATGTCTGCAATAAGGAGAAGTCAGAAAGGAATTAGAAGATATCTCATTAAGTATTAATTTGATCCCTGCAACTTTCTTTAGGCTTTTATAGTTTTAGCTATCACAAGAGGCTCTTTTCTCTACAGAAGCCCACCTGAATGCTAGGATTGCTATTCTCACTCCCCAGCTTCTTTAAAATAGCTACTGCTGCGTCTGAAGAAGAGTCAGAGAAAAGAGACTCACCACTTTCGTTCTCTTGAGATAGGTGCCCGTCAGCGTTACTGCCACTGTCTTGGCTGCTGCCTGAACTGCTTTCTTCATCAAAAGCGGACTGCTCCTCCTGCCTGGGTTCTTCTTGCACTGGTGATGCAGCAGACTGTACCACAAAGGCATTAGCTCCCGCTGTCTCGGAGAAGGTGAATCCGGCAGCTCCTCCCTCAGGAACCAGGCTGCCAGAGTCCATCTCGCTAGAACTGAGTCCATCTGTAAGACAATTTCTCGCCTCCTCGCAGTGTGCAAGCACAGCGTCTCTCTTAGTTGGGCTTGATGTGCCTCTGACAGTATCACTCACTTCAGCTGCTTTCTCTACAGTAAGATCTAATTGTGGAGGTGGTACAACGAGGAACAGTTTGGGTTTCTTTGAAATAGGAGGTGGTTTCTTGTTTGACAACACAACCTGAGTCTTGTTGGGGGATGCTGGTGACCCCTGAAGAGACATACCAGAATGGAGGTCTTCGCTCTGCACTGAAGACTCAGGTGTGTCTTCAGTAGCTGTCCCCAGCAAATCAGCTTTGAAAGACTTGTTTAGACCTACTGCACTTGCAGGCTTTTGATCGCTGTCAAGCGCAGGTACATTATCAGAAAGAATGAGAGAAGAACCCCGAGCCAGTGTCTGAACTGAGTTTTTAAATGAAGTACCTTGAGTTTTCATTTCCTCTTCGCCTAAGCTGTTACTGAGTCTTAGGGAGAGAGATGACTTTAGGGAAGACTGCGATGATGAATTTACAGTACCCTTTTCCTGAGAGATGGTTTCAGAAGCAGATTCAGGTGATGGTTCACCTTCTGTCGCTTTTTTCACAGACCTCAGCTGCACCATTTGCAATGCTTTGGTAGTTACTAAGGGCATCACAGGTCTCGATGTGTCTTGCTTGTTGAGTGGCTGTTTCACTGGACTATAGCAAGAATCTTCCTGGTTACGTTTCTTAAAAGAATACTGTGGGTATATTGTTGCACCTTTTGTTAGTTTGGGATCAAGAGGTGGTGCTGGTGGAGGGACAGCTAAGGGGAAAGTAGAAGGAGAAGGAACAGGGGAAGAGAACGAACTGATGGAGGCTTCTTGCGGAAACCATGAGACAGTCTGGGCAAAGCAAGAATTTACATCGGCTTCTGGCGGAGGAGGGGGGAATGTGGGAGAGGCTGGCAATGGTGACAGATCCATGACTTCTGCTGGAGGAGGAGGAGGGGGAGGGGGAGGAGAAAGTTCAGGACAATGCGGAGGAGGTGTTGGAAGAGGATGTGGTGGAGGAGGTGCACCAGAATCCAGAGGAGAGCTCTGGGTAGGGTCCAATTTCTTCACACTCACACTCCCTTCAGTAGATGTATTTGAAGAAAGAGAAGTGGAGGATGAAGACATGGAGACTGAAGAAAGAAGAGAGGATTTCCTTTCAGGCACTTTAGGCTTCAGCTTGGATTTCCCATTTCCTGATGATGCAGATTTTAAAAATACAGGCACTGGAGTAAGCGCAGTGGGTGTATTGGACTGGCTGGAGTACCCACTTGATGGCGATGTGACTCGGTGGGATTTCTCTGGAGAAGTGCTCTTTGGTTTGGCCAGTCCACTGGGCACTTGTGGCACAGAAGCCCTTGAGCCATCACTGAAGTGGCTCATGCTGTAATCACTGAGAGCAGATGATGTACTGGCAGAATGGGTCACTGGGGATTTTACCTGGTCATCTACGACTGCGGCATAGTCATTGTAGTAACCCCACTGGTCAGCGTACTCCGACTTGATGCTACTTGTTTCACTCTGAGAGGGAGTGACTGTGCAGATGGAGTACAGGTTTGGAGCAGTGGTGGACATCATGCTGCTGCTTGCACTGACTGAGCTTTGGCTGCGGGAGCGCAACACCCAGGGATCCTCATAATCACTGCAGGGGCTCTGGGAAGGGGAGCTGCCATTTTTGCACTTGAGATTCAACTGCAGAGAATGCTGGAGGGTGGCAATGAGGGTTTCATCAAGTACCTGTCCATTGGACTGGGCTTTTTTCTTGGGCATCCTTCTGAGCGAGTCTGTTCTGGATGGTGGCAAAGGCGGCTTCTTTGCCTTTTTCAGAGAGATGTTTCTTGCAAGGGATTTGTCACCTTGGCCTGACTGGTCATCCTGATGTTTCTTCTCCTTTCCTTCAAAAACATTTATCACACTGTCTCTGGAGTTCCCAAAACCATTAGTACTATTGCATGGCATGTCCGACTTCAGTCCGGAGTCCATATGCATGGAACTGTAATAACCATCATGGTCCACAGAATACAGAGAAGTCGAATCGTCCCTGACCGAAGTCCTCTCCAGACTGCTGCTGCTCAGGTTGCTACCGGGAGTGGCACAGCCTGGTGTGGTACAAACCACCTTGCGTGAAGGAGTCTCACTGTTTTCTGCAGACTTGTACAGCCAATGCTCTGGGCTGTTCACTGCTGCTTGTGCTCGCTCCCCTGAATAGCTCGATTCACTCCTACCATCGCTGTCCTGGGAAGGGTTTGATAAAGCAAGAGTGTTCCTACAGCTGTAGCTCACGCTCTGAGACCCAGCCTCTGTGTTTCCAGGAGTGCTAAGAGAGACAGCAGAGTCACCAAGAGAAAGCATCATGACAGTATTAGATGGGATGGTATCTGAAGTCTGTGAGTGACGTGTGGAGCTGCTCTCGCTCCAGTTACCACTTGATGAATGGTGATCTTCTTTCCCACTTACTGCACTGCTGGCAACAGGATTGTCTCTTGGCTTTGGGTAGGCAGCAGAGCTGGTAATTTTACTATCCAATGATCCAACGCTCTGGGCAGTGTGAATAATGATAACTTCTGAGGAGGATGACAGTGTTGCGTTGGGTATGATGCTCGTTGAGTAGGTCGCATGAGGAGAGACCACACATGCTGGGCTTGCAGACTTTTCGCTATCATAGCTTCTCACCTCTTGAGACTTTGGCCTCAACAGGGTCCCTGTCGTGGGATTATTCCTCAGATGCACAACACTATCATCCACTTGCAATTTACTTATCTGGTGGGGTAAAGTACCAGCGATGTCTTCTGTCTGCCTAGAGATGCTCTGTGTCTGCTCTAGGGACTGCAGAGACACTCTTGCACCAGCCCGAGGCAAGCTGTGAAAACCTATGTCGCTATTTTGGCGAGAAGCAAATATAACTGCAGCAGAATCACTCATCACTGACATGTTTCCAGATGAGCTGGAGAACTGAGACATCTGGGCTGCGATGCCTTGTCCTTTCTGCGCTCGTATTCTTCTCATTGAAGGGGGCACAACTTTAACTTCCTCCGTCTGGCAGCTGGTGTCCTTGGTTTCAGAGCGCTGCATAGCAGAGCGATAGCTGTCTAGTCTCCCTAGTGTGGAACAGTGATCTGGGACATACATCGAATGCCCTCGGAAATCACTTTGGCCAGTGCCAACTGCTGGAGTCAAAATAAAAATAATTATTCCTTGAAGCACAAATGCACATTTATCTTCTTAGTCATTTAAAAACAAAAAAACACAGCAAACTGCTTGATCCCCATGCTCTTGAACGTTATGCCTTCGGAAAAAGAATCTGCAACGATGGATTTTGCACAGGCATTGTGCGTTTTCTGCATTTCTCTTCCCTTTTTCCTTATTACTAGGAACCTTCTGCTTACAGAATCGTCTGCATTCCTGCTGCACATTCGACACATGAAATCCTCTGTTTATGACATGGTAATAATTTCCATAGTAATCAGTTATGTCAGAAACCAAGTAGCACTGTTTGACTTCCAGTAGGCAAAGCAGCAGGAACAGACAAAAGCCTGAGAAACGTGAAGTGTGTTTCCATGCTAATGCCTCATGCAATAAAGAAAAGGGGAAGGAAATGTGGAGACTAATGTGAATAATCAGATCTGCTTTTTAAAAGCATTACACTTCAGAAAAAAAAAAATTCAGGAGACACAGATAGCTCTCCAAGTCTTGCAGTTCATCTGAAAGGAGACTAGCATATTGAAACATGTGTTGTTTTACCACAAATAATACATATGCTGTAATAGCATTTATACAAAGATATTATCCAACACTGCAAAGAAAACCATTAAATAACATTTCTCAATGCAACTACTTTCGATTTATCATAAAGGAAAAACTCCAAGAAGCAGGCAAAAGAAACAGCTAGTACTGATGGTCGTCTCATCCTCAGCACCGTCAGGAAATAAAAAATAACTGTACTTTTTTAAAATGAAGTAATAATCATACATTGGCATTAAAAAAAACTTTGAGGACAATGGAAAAACAGTTTTAGTTCAAAATATAGTTATCACTGGGCCAGTAGAAAGGACTCTAGGGTTCTTCTAAATTTACATTTTTATTGGTAGCTGCCTTCTAAAATCACAAACCAGAGCACTGCTTTAAAATTAGTCTCTGTAAGGCTGTTGCTTTTCAATTCAGTTGCGTTACTATATAAATAGCAGACACGAGAGGCAGGCATGCTGCTAGAGATGCTTGTAAGGATGCTGCATATGTCACTGCAGGGAAAATTGGTTATTTCAAGTCTCCGCCTTAAAGCTAGTCTCAGGAGCGATGAAGTAGCATGTCTGATACGACTGTTCTCCTTTCATATTTACTGTATGGACCTAGATCAGGAGGATAGGTATTCTTAGCATGCAGCTTTAACCACCACTTAAAGGACATTTAATTATCCTTATTCTTGGCAGGCAAAAGAGGCATTTAGGATAAGGAAAAGAGGGCTCTGAAAAGGCTACAGTGAAAGCAGCACACACAAAAAGATTGTTTACTTCTTTTCCCTGGGCACATAAGTAGTCTTTCAACAGCCTGAAGCCTATTTAGTTTGCTTTGTGTAGATTCTCCTGGTCTCATGAAAATGTAGCCTCTTCCTGCTTCTGGTAGAGGTTTGCAGCAACGCTTGATACTTGGATGCTGACAAACACCTTGGATAATCTGGTATGAGATACTGTCAGAACAGATGGACTACTGCAGCCAACCAAGAGAGGTATTTGCATATTCTGTATACAGTTATTAAGGAACTGTATAGTAAGAAAAATAATTTAATTCTGCTTTCCATATGTATTTTTTCTACAGAATCAGGTTAAGAGAGAGAAAAACATTGAAGCAGACATGATGAATGCTTCTGGAACCGTGACATCACTGGTAACAACTGTTAGCCAATTAAAAATAGCCAGTAATACAAATCTGCATATGAACTTATATAAATAACCAAAGAGATGGGGTATTTTTCTTCTTTCTACCACTATGAAATGTACACACACGAGACAGAGGATAGGGCTTGTGGAGAATGAAGCTGTCAGCACTACGGCAAGTGTCTAATACCGTCACATACTGACCTGTAGCCGAGAGCACCTCATTTCAGTATGCAGTACATTTGTATTCACAAAGGAAGCTAAATGCACTGCACTTCACAAGCAGCGTAACGCACATGGACAGTTTATGCTTGTTTAAAACGTTACTGCTAGGGAAGGTAGATGGCAAAGCAGGACAATGCTGGACTTGCTAACCTCCCCTTTCCTCCTTCCAAAACCAGGAGCGTCAGAATGCATTATTGGGACATACTGTTTATTGCAAATGCACAGCGATGCCTTAAAATGTCTGAAATACAAAATTAAACCTTGGTGCTATATCTAAGCTACTAACTAAAAGAGGCCAAGGACGCTTCTTTTTTCAATCCAAGCTAAGCTCTTTTCCGGCAAGGATGGCTGGACCAAAAATGCCTGGGGGAGCAGCTCCTGCCCCATCCCCTGGCACCCACGGCCAGACAGAGCCCGGGAGACTGCTGGCTGGCCCAGGCCAGAGCAGCGCCGGGGAAGCATGCTAACAAGAGGGCAGCATGAACAACTGCAGGATGCTGTTAAGCATCAGTGCTAACCCCGTGTTTGTTTCTAGAATAGGTGTAACTTAGGGTCCAGTCTAATATGCTCATGGAAACGGCACAAATTGACTCAACAGTAGTAAACCTTTACAACTTCAATACTGCAAGGAAGCCCGTCACGGCAGGTCTTTGCACCAGTGCGAGGCCTCTTGCAGTCAGAATGGTTCAGAGCCGAAATAAATACCGTGTTCAGAGGGAGTGAGACAGACGAGTCTCAGAATTATAAACTACAGGGCTACATGCTTCAATCATTATATGGGATATGGTAAAGGAAGGGTCTTTTCACAGCTGTTGCTATTACAAGAATACAACTTTGAGGTTTTAAATATTTTTTTGTAGAAATGCAGCATATTCTGAAATCACTTCAGCTTTGGTTTTGGCTTTACATCACAATCTCGTGCAAAGCTGTGAGGATTTACTTGCCCTTTATAATACAGCAATTGCTCCTTTTACAGTTCCATTTCCTGAAGAGGGACAACAGAAATCTGCAGGAAAAACGGTTCAAAAAAGCAACCAAAGGAACATTTAAGACTCAGGTATTCTCTTACAATGTTGAGGGGTTTAAGATTATTTTGTTTGCAATTCATAAATGCACTGTAAAGCCCTCACTCGCTTCCAGAGTAACATTGAAAAAAGCAAGGGTTTTCAAAAACCCTTACAATCAAACTGCCTTTGTTGGTACTGCAGCTAGAAGATGAACAATCCAATTCTAAGGGACAGCTCAAACCTTTAGTGGACCATTACACTGAAAATGCTCTGTCTCTCAGAAAACCTCTACTTAAATAGCAGTCAGAAGTTACAAGATTTCTGCAACACCAAAATTCTGTAACTGAATCAGAGCTTTTAAAGAACACCATCCCCAAGTCCATCTAGTTGCAGGGGCGATGTCTGACCAGACAGCAGCAAAACCTATTGCAGAACTGGACATCAGGTTACAGATGCTGAACGATATGAAGTCAGAAGCAGCTGCAATTTGGTGCTACAACAAATGTGGCTGAAAGTAATTGATAAACTTCTCATCTGCATTTTATATTACCCTGTGTCCAGTAGCCCTGCAGTCAGTGCCATGTCCATCACAGGAGACCTGTATCTACGCTCCTTTCTTCTTTATTACACTACTTCTTGCTATGCTGAAAATGCAGAAAATATCTCTTAGGGCAAATGCTCTTCCCTAATGCACATGTTCGGTGTAGACTCCAGCAGAAAGTAAAGAACACCCACAATCTGGAACAAGTGAAACATGCAACATATTTAACATCTCCTGCATGGAAGCATGGAGAAGAGGTTCAAATGCATACCTTAGCTCCAACTGCTTGATCCAAGATAGGCATATACAGGTTATACCAGTTTTCCCTGACTCTGGTAGTTACTGGTGTTGCTCATTAGAACTGACAGGGACTGAGTCTGACTGCAAACTTGATGGAAAAAAGATAGTGTCTGCACGTAATCCCTAGGGCCAGGTACTAGCTACTAGAAGACTCCCTGCCTCCCTGTGACTCTGGCTGATCTGGTGGCACCAGCAACTCACTGCGCAGAGAATCAGCAGAAAGGTCCTCTGCATTGAAATGTGTGTAGAAAACTGAGGATTTGAGAGGATAAAAAGTACGCGTACTGATATCACAAAGAACACGCTTGTTTCAACTAGTATATAGAAGTAATCTCTCTTCCCAAACTTCTTCAGACTAATCATTTCTCCTATAAGCACCTGTCTCTTGTGCCACAGGCACATTCCTAAGATTTGTTGCTTTCATCTTCTCCTCACGCCCCGCCTAGCAATCCTCCTCCAAACCTGGTGACCTGGCCAAGTCACCGTGCAAGCACCACAACCTCCAGTGTTACAAAAACCCCCAGAGTTCTTCATTCATTTCACCCTAGTACTTACATACTAAATGATTTTTAATAGACACTCAACAAGAAACAGACAAGTACATCGGGCTTATGGTAATTTTAAGGAATTTTCACTGTGCTCCATGAAGCATCTGTAATCTCTCAGAAGGGAGAAAAGTATTGCAGAGAATCCTGTGATACTTTTCAGTACTACCAGCTATAAAATATCCTGAATCCTTGTGTATATCACTGCCACCCTGAAAGGGAGAATTTTGATAAAAATACAGGGTATTTAAGTTTTCTTGATTCTGTTCATTTCACTAATTGAACAGCCTCTGGTAAAGATTATATTCCTGGCATCATCCTTCATTATCAAAAAGCAGATGACACATACTTTGTAACACCCTGATCTCTAGATGAATAGTGCCGGCAATGTCCAATGTTGAGAAACTACACCTTTAAACCCAGTATTAGTCAAAAGGCACAGTAACTCTGAGAGGGAGACATTCTCTCCAAAGACTGTTAAAGTTGCAACTTGAAGCAGGATGCAGAATTACTTGGCTTGAACAGCTGGCTATTTGTGTGGTATTTCTGTAGGACCACTGGATATCTAGGACTCTTCTTACCTGTGGGACCTATAACTTGAATGACTGTTAGTGCCAAAGGGACTAATTGGAAAAGAATATCAATTAAGAGGAGTCTTCAATAGAACAGCTGAGTTCCCAAAGATCAGAAGGACTTATGTGGCCCCATGTTGCTGAAATGGAATTATTTTCTCTTAGGCATGTCAAAGGAGAAGCGTCAACAGTCCCAAATGGTACCTAGGACACCAGCTGGTACCAAGAGGGGGCGTGAGCTGTGCAACAAGAAAGCACGTGAGGGACTGACCATTCAGGTGTCAGTCCTATCCATCTTGATGACTGACAGGAGGTCCTGTAGGTGACAACTCGTGAGCTACTGAAAATGGGAGGCAGGGAAATAAGCTGAAGAAAAGCATATGAGGTCATTCTGATCCTCTGAATCCTTTAGTTAGGAAGGAAAAAAAAAAGTAGATGGGAGGGGGAGGAAATCACAGAGCTGTAAAGACCCTGAATTGCACCTTAAGGCTGAAAAAGAAGTATTGAAATAATTCAAGGGAAGTACACACAAAGCATAAAATTAGAAGACATTTTTTGAAAGCCAAAAGAGGACAGAAACTTTCTGTTTGATTAACGAAAAGCAAAATGTCTGGCAGAAGAAGAAAACAAAAGGTAGAAAACTTAGAGATGGTTTCCTCTCCCCTGCTTTAGTGAGGTATGTTTATTTGGAAGATGAGCTGTGGTGGAACAGATACCCAGGTCTGGGACCTGCTCCTCCTGCAAGACAGGCAGGGAGTCTGGGACACCAGAAGCTGTCCAGCGGTGCCTGGGACTGCACTGGTGCAGAGCTCTGGAGAAACACTCACACCAGATAACTTGGTACCTTCACAAAAAGAAAAGTTAGTCTGAGCCAGACCCTAGAGCACTGACACAGAGAAGGGACCATGGAAACGTGAAGGCGTTTTGCTGCCTTTATTTGATCTGGAGAGTTAGAAAATGTGAAGGAAGCTGAAGATAACCAAGGGCCAAGAAATGAGCAAGGCCTACGACAGGTTCTCCCAGAAAGCTGCTTATCTATACCAAACTTCTGTTTGGGAATCATCTTTTTGCCTGAGGGGAGAATACTGATTTGCATATAAGGTACCATCTGAAGAAGACAGCTAGGGGCAACACATAATGGCAACACAGAGCAGAAAAACTGACAGCACAGAAACTTGAAGTAAAACATCACCTCCAAGTTTCTTGCCCTTTCTGTAGTTTTGATCCAACATAGACTCCACTGAAAATACACATATATATATATAACAAATTTATGTTCTGTAAGACAATGAAGGTAACTCAGAGGTATGCAAAACTAATTTATTCATTGCTGTGTTTGGCAGAGAGAAGAATGCTTTGCCTTTTCCTCCTACTTTGGTGTTGCTCCACTAAACAGTATTGAGAGGGTCCTGCTGTTAAAAAATAACTGTTCAGAAAATAACTGTCCTCTCTAAACTGGTAGGGATCTCATATTCTTATTCTGTCTCTGAATCCCATCTATAACATTGCATTTTATTTACGCAGCCTTTTTTATGCGTAAGTTTCCAGGCTACTCAGAGAGACTGGTTCATCGCTGGAGGACACCTGTGCAAACACGGCAGTATTACTATGCTCAAATGTAGGAATGTTTAAAGATACTTTCAGCATATGCCTCATGGGTGCAGTTAATGATTCCTTGCAGTACGTTTGGCTAAATTCTACGAGGGTACCATGGCCGCTGAACTCAGGCCAGCAATCAGCGCAGGCTTTCTCTTCTCTTTGGTCTTTTTTGCTCCAAAGGAGCCAGGGGAGAACCCCAGCAGCTTGGCCCAGCAGAAGCTCTTCCAGGATCTCTCGCAAGAAATGAAAATAGTTCAAGCTTGGTTGAAGCTTTGAGGTTCTCTCAAGTTTCTGCTTCCTTCTGAAGGATAAACAAGAGGTAACAAGAATCTGCTGTATGTGTTGGTTATTTAGCCTGCACACAGCAACTTTGGTGTACCAAGGGATTTTAATCTTTGTGTAAATATTGTAACCATTCACAGCAATGCTTTAGGGGAGAAACAAAGAGATTTATTCAGCTGAAACCACAGGGAGAATGTCAATAGGCACAATGAAATTGCTTGATTTGGAGTTTAGTCCGGATCCTTGTTCCGATCAAATGAACTGTGGAATGTTTTAAAACAACTCGTTGTTTGTTTTGGGATAGTGTAAGAGAAATAGGGAACATACAGCTACAGAAATATTTGGGGAGTGACAGGGGAGAAAAGGCAGAAAGAGTGCTGAATAAGGATGGGGAAGACTTAATTTATTCCCAGCTTTGCCAGTGGCCTGGTAGGTGACTCTGGCTAAGTCACTTCACTGCAGCGTGTCTGGTTTCCCCATCTATAAGATGAAGACACTGATAACTGTTCTCTTTTCAAGCACACTTTGTTTCTAGTGATGGAAAGCAATACGCTAACAGGATGGATACTGCCATCAGAGAGTTTTCCTGGCATGCGTTTTGCTGTCTGGATGACATATAACCACCACGGAAGCAACATGAAGCTCCTCAGACAACTTCCACCATAGGGCAGATGGCTGAAGCCCTACATGCCTGCCGGTTGTGGGCCAGGGAACCGTCCAGAGAGAGCTCCTACAGTGAGATACTGCCAGCCCTGAAATTTCTGCAACTTAAAATAGGAGCCAAGGAAAACCTTCAAGCAGTGCAACATGAAACGTGCTTAGCACAGAGGTGAAAGACCGAAATCAAGACCATAAAACCTGTCACCCTTAGCAAACAGACTGGCAAAAGTCAGAAACTTCTTTTAAGATATTAATTGAAGAATTCTTTTTACAATAGATGCCAACTGCATTCTCAGTTTATTCCACCAGGTAAACTACAGTTGATGTTTTCAAGCATTAAACATCTGTCTGAAGTGGTCACAATCATAACCTTGAAGTTTTGGAAACACTGCTGGCAGGAAGCATTCTCCATACATCCACCCAAGTACTGTTGTCACCCACGTCAAAACCCATGTGCCTGAAAGAGTGTTGGGAACCCCAACAAGTGACAATTGGTAGTGTGGAGCAAAACGCTCTGCTTTGCTCTGCTTTTCTCCACTATCTGCCCTCGAGGTAGGTCCTACATGTGTCAAAGAATCTCTGTCGAAAACTATGACCTTGGTATGTGTGTCATTTTCAGAATACCACACTAGACTCAAGACCACTGTAACAACCCTAAAAATGAACAGTTTAAGCGATGTCCTGTATCAGTTTTGCATTTAAGCAGCACAAGTGTTTTTTAAGGAGCACAAGTCATTTCATCTCAGACAAAAAGCAAAGTGATTTAGTTTCAAATGTAACATGGGAATGTAAAAAGTATTCATTCTGAACACATGAGAGAAGATGAGGGTTCTCTCTCCTCTTCCTCAAACCAGCTGTAAACATGGTGTCTGAGGGATTAGCTTCAGAGATACCTAAAGCAGAAGGGAATCTTTTGTTAAGAATAATTCAGTATTAAGTTTTATGTAGCTTTCTTTGTAGCTTTGATCTTTGTTTAGTTAGAACAAATCTACTTTATTTTAACTCTCAAGCTTGCTTATAGTTGATTGCAAGGCTGATAAATGTGTCATTCTCTCTTAGGAAATAACAAATTCAATTTTTGACCTCCAGGAGGACTCCAGGTCTGGAAAGTATCTCCTGCCAGGTGGCAAGGCCCACTATGGACAGTGAAGAGGGAGGAAGGGAACCCGCACTATGAGGAGGAGTTCCCTATGGCAGGCACAAAACAGCATCCATCCCACAAGAAGAGATGGACAAAGACACCTCGCAGCTCTGGACAAATCTCAGAGCAGCAGTCAGAAATAAAATCATTATATGAGAACCAAAGGTAACAAAATTTAAAGCTGCCTAACTTTAGCTGTCCTAACAGGGTTGGGGCAAGTGAATATTCTTTCTTGAGGCAGAGAATTCGCATGGCAGGGCACTGTTTCATTATAGATGCTGAAGGAGCACAGTTCCACTCACAGACTGCTCTTCGAGTACTTGCTTGTTTCTTGGCTTTCTCTACACCTAGCCCTCTAGCTCATTTCAAACCCATCCAGACAAGTTAAATATTTTTGCTTCTAAGTCTGGACAAAGAACCAAGAAGTGAAAACATAATTAAAAAAGAAAGAGATGCAAAATGCAAGGTAGTAAAATTTACTGAAATCGTCAATATATGAGATGATTCCACATGTAAAACACCTAAAATTATGTTCTGCCAGACTATTTTAAAGGACATTCTTCCTCTACTGCAAAAACAGGGAGGGTGAGTGTAATTTCATCTGTGAAGTTATCATTTGGGAAAAACTGAAATACCTTTTTTAAAAATAAATAAGAATGACCAGATTTAAATCAGAGTTCTGCAAAAAGTGCCTGAAAGGTCTGCCAAAATTCAGACTGCTTCATCAGCTTTGAATATCATGTATGCTTCTAACTGTGAAAGAGGACAGCCTGAGGTAGTGTAAATGTGACCGAGTAGGCATTTTTCTTTTGGAATATACGCAGTAACTAATGAGCCCATGTAAATTACTTCCAATCAAATAACACTGATATTTAAGGGGTCAGCAATTAAATCTAAACTGAATTGGAAAATATACAGGTTTTTCCATTGTTGATGCAACTCTTGGCAGATTCAGGAGGCATCCATGAATTGTTTTACTCCACTGAGTAATTATTTGCAAGCCAAAATTCCTGCCAACTTGAGTTTTGCTTCAGTGAACATCCTGGGGGAGTGGACCAAAACTCCAGGAAAGCATTAAAGACCAGAAACCGTACATCCCTGCAGATTTCCATTGTACCAGTACACCATTTTCCAAATACCTTGTTCCCTTCAACAGATGGAAGCCACCAGATAAAAGACCCTCACTTCCAGATGCACAAGGTGGCAAGGAGGCACACACGTATTTGGAACTGTAATAGGCTATCAGACTGTATTGGTTTCATGAGCACTGGTAATGTTATTAGTTGAGTAATGATAAGCAGTGACAATGAACAGTGGATGGAATACAGTTCTGATGAGCCATACCTAGCTCCTTTTGTATGTTGTCAGGAATTCCTGTAATAGTCTTTCTCCTTTTGACTTTCTTCGGCCGTCTTACCACCGTGTCTGTGTAAATTAGAGACCGCCGAATGCTGGCTTGGCGGTCGAAATTCTCCCCTAATACATGGTAGAACAAGCAAAGCAACATTACTTCCAAGCACGCTGACATCATGCACTTTCTTCCACTAGTTTTGTTGTAGAAATGGAAAAAAAGGCATTAATAAATGATGTTAGCTTGGTCCTACAATGAAGCTTTACACTGAAGGAAGATACGGCATACTGTCACAGTAAGGCTTTAGACACACATATCCATTACACAGTACTGCAGGTTTCTGACTTCCTGAGCCCAATTCCAATCTGCTCAGGGCAGCTCCAATTCTGCGCATGAACAGAATCCTTGCTTGAATATGTCCCCTTTGTGGTTTTTTGTGTGTGGTTGTTGGTTTTTTTTAAAGTAATAAGCTGCAGAAAAAGCAAATCTGCTCATGAAAATGAAAGATCACAATGGTTTATACAGGAACAGACATTGCTATTGGCAACAGCTATTACAACTTCTTTGTACAGCGCCATCGTTAAATGACACAAGACGCTTCTTTTTCATTCCAAGTTGCTCTGAACCTGTCAAGTGTACCACATTTCTGGTGGTGATCTTTTAACATGAATACAAAGAAGTACCATGGAGCATGCAGAGATCAAACTGATCTTGTGGTCTCATAAATATTTCAGTCAGAGTGGAAGCTGCTTAAAATTGAAACTTTATAAATTATTATAAAAATATACAACAGCAAGAGCTGAAGAGATGTGTGTGTAAGTGCACATTGCCAGACAAAGCCTTATGATGACCATGTGCTGTATCACAGTGGGACCCAGAAGCAACACTATAATTAAGGTTGAGCAGCTTTTCTTTAGGAATTCACTTTTGTTTAGAGGTTTATAATTTGGTCACTTTACTAGTAGCAAGATAAAATTTCCCCTATAGATTGTGAGCTGAGTTAATTCTCTGTCACTTCTAAAAATCTACCAGCCCTCATATCTCACACACAAGTCACCTTTTTAGAAGTTAAAGCACTTTAAAGCACTACTAAATGTCCTTTAGATGACCCATTTAAAACTTACATGCTAAAAAAACCTGAATATATATGTATATGGTTTTTGCCTTGTATGCTTTTTTTGAAAACTGATGACCAAATTATTTACCTCTAAAAAGTGATTAATGCATAGTAACTAATATGTCATAAATATTACCCCTGGCTGACTACACATCAGTATGATGTGTGTCGTGCAAATAGCATAGAAAACCTTATTACCTCTATAACAGTTAAAGATACAGTCATATATTAAAGTATAGCATGTGGACTTGTGAAAATGCAAGGAAAAAATGTAGCAGTTTAATTCACCATATTGTAAATACAAAGACTCTGACTCTGTTTGACCAGAGCCTTGTGCTTCTGTGAGCTGCGCTCATGCTAAGCAGAATCCTTGCAGCTACAAAGAAGTGCCAGTTTCATCTGAGTTTCGGGTTGATTGAAGTTGGGGCAGATTAAGGGAGGAGGAAGCCCGTGGGATCTATGAAATTTAGAGCTATGGATCCCACAGGCTTAGTAGAAGTCCTAAAATAAGACAGACTATCCACTGTCTGGGGCATTACCACTATTACGACGTTAGGACCCTTATGGGGTCAGGGTCAGGACCATCAGATAATCCTGCCATGCAGGATAATGATAATTCTAGGCACATTATAACAAATGCAAAGAATTTGATGGGGAACGTTTTCCATCCCCGTACATATCTTTATCCATTCAAAGGCAAACAATTATGCCTGAGATGGTGAGTTGCAAGAAAATTAAAATACAGCTTTGAATGCCCTGGAATAAAATGAAAATGGTACGTAGAGGGTGCAAACAAGGACAGAGTCTTTTACATGAAGCCTCAGACAGCACAAACAGGATGACCATGGGGAAATGTCACCGTGTCAGCTGATCCACAGTAACTTCTTCCCCTGAACTACTCAAGAGCTAACTCGACCAATCCATCTTCAATGGTTTTTGATACACAGAGGCTTTTTGAAAGCCACTGTGCAAATTTGTAGAATTTCAAAGTAGCAGCTTCAATAAATCAAAATCAGAATGTCTCAGTCTTTTTTCCTTTCCTCATTGGCATCTTTTTTTTAGAAAATATTGACGTTAACGTTAAATATATTTTGCAGATTTAAGGATACTTTTCTCCTTCTCTTACAGGCTTGTAACAAATCACGTAAGCATTCATCGTACAATTTACTCAGTTCTTCCTCATATAGTTTACTTAGTTTTCTCGGATTCACCGAAAATATTTAAGTATGTGCTTCAATCTCACTAAAGTCAGTCAAGCAGGACTCAAGCAAATGCTTAAATGTTTTGCAGGATCCAGCCTGGCGCTGATCACCTCCACCATCACCAGACTCCTCCATCTGGAAAGAAAGTTAGGTTCCAGAAAACCCACAACAGCAGACACCGTCATACATCTTTTTAACTCACATGATATGGAAAAGCAAAGACTGGCCACCACTGAAAATTCAGCCCAACCCCTTCCAGGCCAGAATAAGCTCAGCCCAGGCACTCCCAAAGACTGAAACTGCTTCCAAATCTGGATGTCTCGTTAGCAGCTTGTCAGCCTAATGCAATGCCCCTGCACCTTCAGGCTATCCAACAGATTTTTTACTACTCCTGTATTAGTTGCAATCTGCTCACCGCAGAGCCCTGAAAGCTGAACTCGCGGAGCATTTGTTGCACAGCCACGTGCGCGGCCATTGTAGCAGAATCATTACTAGTGCGCTGCTGAAAACGCTGTCAATTGCCAGCAGCCTCTTTGGAGGTTAACCTTTCATTTCACGCCAGGAGTAATAAATGGAAGGTTTTTGACTTCTCTTCTGGGAGAGTGAGAAAAAGAGCAAGCGACGGAAAAAGCCAAGTCAAAACAAAACCCGGTGACAGTTCATTCCACGGCACGTTGAACAAGCGGCACTGAATTTTTGGTCTCTCTTTTCCTGCCTCGTGCAGTAACATAAGGAACTTCACAAAATAAAATTACTTGGTGTGTGGGAGGGCAGAGGAGGGGAGCAGATTGTGACTTTTAAAGAGGAACAAGGACAGCAGCTTTTTTTGTGTGTTGTGTATGGATCGTAGTCTGTTACTGTTGCTTGCCTTGTTGCACAGTAGCAATATAATTATTCCAAGGGAAAGGAAACAGTGGATCCCATAAACCAGTCCACATACTGCAACAGCAGACTTCCTTTACTGCCCTCCCTTTCTACCCCTTCCCATTACTATGTTTGTAAGGGAATAAATGCTCAACAGCACACTCCAGAAAGGTGAGGTGTAATATGCACGTGCACTGTTTTTATCAGAAAAGTTGAGAACCGATGAGTTTGCTGAATACGAACCAAACAATTCAGGGGACACAAGGTTTGCTACAGCAAATTAAGATGGCTGAAGTCACAAGTGTAATTTATCCAAACACAGTAATGTTCCCAGTGACACTGAATTAAATCTATGAGGGTTATTTGATCTTTTTCACCTATTTTTTTCCCATCTGTTTACTTCCCCCATATATTTTCAGTACACAGGGTCATTACATCGAACAGCGGATTAGTTTTTCTGTAAGTATACCCTGTTCTGCTGTTGCAATATCTAAGCCCTGCTCAAGCTTATCAATTATGTCAGATTATCCGTTGTTCCCATAACTCGGCCTTCTGCACCTGTATCCTATATTCTCTAGATAATGCCAACTGTCCTAGTAACATTTCAGTATTGCATTTATTTTCCTTCTATTAATTTTCCAGAGGTGGGGTGTTTGTAATTTTCTGTTGTCTTCATACTATCTGTTTCAAATATTTTCTGCTGTTTAAGGAAACACTTCTTGTTGATTTCTCAGAGCTGTCTGGTGTTTGTCACAGAACTACTGCTCCTGTACTATTTAAGTATTTAAATAATACTAAATAATACTATTTAAAATACTAGTTCATAAAAATATAGGTGAAAAAAATTATTAGTATTTACACAAGGAAAGAGAACACCTAATTTACTTTCAAAACAAAACCAAACATTGCAAGCTATTGATTGTAAGAGAGAGCATGGAGCCAGAGAGTGCCATATGGCATTTGAAATAAACTGGATATTGAATATCATCCTGGTTTTGGCAGGCAAACGGTCAATTATTTGAATTAACTAATAATAGACAATCTTGATACTGTGGAGAGAAAGAGGATTAAATTGAAGTGATAATTCAGCCTTTCACACAAATTCTATTTACACACAACAAAGTATCTATTCAGCATTAGGCTTTAACATAATTTAACTTCCACAGAGTGGGAGTTCTGCAACTGTAAAACCAAAGAGCATTTTCAAGATAAAGAGTTAATACACAGTTCATAACAAGAAAGCGTGGACTATTGTCACGTAAGTGGAGTGTGTTACCAAAAGTCTTGCTCAAAGACATAGTGCCATTAACTTTTGCTGTTCTTCCCCTGCTCTCCTTGCCACCTAAACCTCTTGTTGCTGACAAAAATAAGACCCTAGAGCTCTTTTTATTGAATTTTGTAACATTTAGTCTTTGGAACACAGAAGTCCCTGATAACCTTCCTGACATAAAATTCCTAGAAGAAAATCCTGAAATATCATTAGCATTGCATAAAACATGATTTCGCATTACATATCTTCAGCGCAGCCCACAGAAAAACACTGCTATTTATCAATCCTCTTCTTGTATTTCATGAATATCTAATGCTGTTTCAAGCCCACGTTGTGTAGACTATTTTCATTAACGATCATTTTAAGGGATTTTGAGGTTTTCTCATTAAGTTCAGAGATGAACTATTAAACACAAAACACTGTTCTCAGAGAAAGGTGCAATAAGTAATTTAAAATTCATGCATCAAATATATGAGTGTCAAAATCCTATCCAACTGTATGGATCCCCTTTTACCCCTTCCCTCCCTCATCAGTGTAATGTAATTACTGAAATTAAAAGCCTACCAGTCACATTAATAGGAACCACATCTGTTTGGACTGCCTGTGCTTGTTGTCGCATTTTCTCTTCTGGTGTTGGCAGTGGGAGTGACTTAGTCCAGTTGGTTTGGGTGTTGATATCTGATAACTCATTTGGAACTGGAGTTTTAGGCCTTTTGATAGTAATAAGCTTTTCTTCTTCGGGGGAAGAGACGGGACACTACAAACAGAAATACATGCAACAATGTAAGTTTACTACAAAAAAAAAAAAAAGGACTATGATATTACTAAGGTATTGCTGCTGCTTTCAGCATGATTGCTTGTGGAACAAAATGCACTCTCACAAATACCACTCTGACCTACAAAAAGAGTGATTTAAAAAAAAAAACAACCAAACAACCAACGCACAACAAAACACTTGGATTGTATTTATCCAAGACAACTGATCAGTCTAAGGAATATATACCAACGAGAGAGAAAAGAGTGGTCTTGAGCAGAGCAAAGCACAGTAACTAATCATCTTACACACTGACATTGTCCCTGGAGTGATTAAGCCCTCCCAGTGCCCTAGCAGGAAAATGAGATTCGAGCACTGCTTTGCTCTAGTTGTACTAGGTTGCAAGGATGTGTAAGGTCTCAGCAAGAAGCCTGCTATGGAAGAGAGAGAGATTTTGGGAGAGCTCAGTAAAAGAACCAGCCAATGCACTCTACAAAACCATCAGCCATGGATTAGTGAGGCAGCAAAAGTAACTGTGTTTTGGCCTTGGAGAAACTCATGTCACAGTGGAGGGTTCATTTTGCTCTTTTTTCAGTAGTGAAGTAGTTAACAATATTACTACCCACAGAATGGCAACTTTTAAAGTCATTCCTTATCAAAGTGTCAGATTTCACCTCCAGGACTGGTGTTTTGCTTAAAAAGAAAGACCACAAAAAACCAAAAAGCAATGAAAAAAAAGCTTTCTGCACCAGAAAAAGAGGTTGCGGCAGCTTGTGCAAATCCTTCCACCAGACAAAGTTATAATGCCAAAAACACCCTTTGCTTGCAGGAAGCAAATCTGTGTTCATTACCAGGTCCTCACTTGGATACCAGTAATGGCAGAGAAAGCCATAATGTAGGTTCTTACTGACAGGACACTACTAGTCCATGGCAAACCCCAAGGACAGGCAGGTTCAGGGCATGTAGAAGACACCACTGGGACTTTCTAGCAAGGTGGTCACAAACTCCAGGCAAACCTGGGAGACGCAGCCTTCTCTCCTCCCGGCTTGTGCCAGCAAGGCACCCCAGGGAATCCCAGAAGCAGGAGAGGAAAGAAGACCAGGAGCAAAACCAACCTCCGCCTCCTCCTGCCCCCAGGCAAAACAAAAAAGAGAAGAAAACCATGTAAAAGGAGTTGCATAGAGGCTGCAGCACCAGCAGAGATCTCTTTGTAGCCTCCCGACTCCTCTGCTTCAGGGGTGTTTGCTTGGGCCACTCGGCACAATGGACCTCCCTCCCCACCACCAGACCAGAGGCACAGTCCTTCCCACCTTTTCTTTATTCCTCTCTCCCTTTGGAGAGCAGACTACTACCCAAAATAGAGCTGTCAGTACTGGATCACTGCCTCTCCTGGTAGTTACTCCCTCACTACTGTACACAGGCACGGAAAGAAAAATCACAGCTATTTCTAACAGATGGGGGTTTTTTTATTAGTGTGGGTTTTCAGCCTAAGTGATCTGTTTTCTCTTGAAGCTGAGTGCTATACAAAAGACATGCCCAGACACTGTGCCTCAACCACTGTTTATCATTTCTGATTTTAATTTTCTTCCTGTTACCACGAGGACTTCCCACTGTTTATAAATAAATAGCCATTTATTTATTCTACTGTGCTTCGACTCTACATCCTTTAGGACAACAATTTATTTAATAAAAAAAAAATAAAAAAAAAAAAGCAACTTCCAGGCAAAAAGTAGAACAGTAGAAAAATAAAACCTCTTCAGGTAATAATAAAATTTCAGGCAATGAAATTAGTACTAATATCATCATGCAGTTTGGAACCACACTTTGAAGTGTGGGAGCTTTTTTTTGAGGAAATAATCCGTTTCTGTCAGTCTTACATTTTTTTACCAGGGAGGCTGCGGATGGGATAGATGCTGCTCTGCAGGAAAGGGCTCAGCCCTGTGAAAGCCCCAGCAATTCTTTCAATACAAGCTTCGCGGAGGACCCCAGTATTTTTTCAGGCCTGCACTGTTTCCAAAAGGCTCTAAAACCATTTCTATAAAAATATAACCTGTATGCTTATCTTTTTATGAGTGTGTGTACACATACACTGTTTATATGCATATACAGTGCGGGCACACATATGTGCGTGTACCTACACAGAAACACAAGGATGTTCCCAGCTCAAATTGCTCAAATTCATAAAAACCTCCACTAACTTAAGCAATCTGGGAAAGAAATGCCATGGCAGAAGGGAAAGCTGCATCCAGGGCATGCTTCACCCCAATGTGGTTTAAAAACAGCTGAGAGAGAGAAAGTGTCGTAAGGAAGATGGCACGGGGGTGCTAGCCCCGTGGCACGGCAGGCACGTGTGTGTGCACTTAAAGGAGTAGTTGGGGGCTGAGGCAGAGAAATATTCCTTTCCCCCTTTGACAAAGAGCTTTCCTCCTGCCTGAATCAGGGCACCAAGGGAGCCGCTTCAAGCCTGGTTTTGCAGTGTGCGCAGGGTGACGAGCTCCAGTGACCTTCGGGTACTCTGCTTGGTTGATATTGTCAGCATCAATATCTGTCACATTCAGTCCCAATGCAGTGCCAGGTCTCAGCTGTCATACAGCAGTCACCAGGGGCTACTCCAATATGTCAAGTGGCAGAGATACCGCCTACAAAGCCACTATTCCTTTTCAAGGAAATTACCCAAACCAAGCAGCACCCTTTTTCTGTTACAGTATATAGACAGCAAAACTGAAGAACTGAAGCATCTACTACAAGGGAAGCCTAGCTGTCAAAAAAAAAAAATATGGAGCAACAATCACAAATTTTGCAGAATTAGAAGTTGAGAAAATTGGGGACAGATGGAGGAAGATGGACAGAAATGAATCAGCCCAGTGAGCATGTAACAAATGAAAAGCAATTGAAAACCCAATCGTGCAGTTGAGGTCAAAGCACTGTGTCAGTGAGAACGATTTTCTGCCACAGGACAGTGGTGTGTACTTCTACAAAATAATGCAGTAAGAGTTGCAGGTGGTTTGGGGTGTAGGAAGAAATGTTCACGTTTCATTTGTAGGTACACTTTCCACGGCTCCTGGATAAGCATGACAGTCTCTACTTAACAGTCTTCCAAAGTACTCACAGTGATAGTGGTATATTTACTTGGTTCTGTGATGTGAAGATACTTTTAGTGGGCTGACAAAGCCATACACAGCTTTATTGCACATAGAGGAAAACAGCAGCTCATCTTTCAGCTTTCTTCACACAGAAATTATTTACCTCTATAATCAGGATGAAAATAGGGATTTGAGTATTTTTAGCAAACATTCCAGAAACTTGCTGGAAGATGCAATGAATTGCTGCTGTATAACAGGAAAGTCTTCTCAGCTAAGGTCTATTACCTCAGAAATAGAACTGAACAAAGTACTTTGAGATTATGTATCTGCTTAGCAAAGCCGATAATAAACACTATGTTCATAATAGACTAAAAAGCACCTGTCCCATTTTTAAAGCATCTCTGATTCATAATAACCTTATTGCTAGCTTAAATGGCAAAACTTCTGTGCAACAGTATGTTTCCTGACCTACTCAGGAAAATTTGTTGGAATTCGTCCTTTTTAATGGACCAGGGAAGAGCGAAAGCGGGATGGGATGTGAAAGCAACAGCCTTGGACCTTGCAGTGTTTCCACAAACACGTATTAGAGGGGAAAAAGCATGAACTTTCAAATGAGAGTTAAAATGAGAATCCAGGAGAGAAATGGCCTATATACGGCTCAGCAAGCCAGAACCTTGGTGTTGCCTTGTTCCCATCCTGTCCCCCCCCAGCCTACTCAGCTGCTGAGATACAACAAAAGGGTTTCACTATCTCAGTGCATTCACGGTATTTGAGAGGTCCCAGATGACAAGTAAGTATATGCTGTGTATCTCGCAGCACGCTCGCCTAAATATCTTTTTATATTCCAGGGGTTTATACTACGCTGTTTGAAAAAAGATGGGACCTCCAGGAGGAAAATTCAATCCATACAAATTTCACCTTTCAGCAAAGGAACTTCAAACTTCTAGTTATGTCTTTTACCTCACTGTCTACTGCAATCACTTCTAAAATTATAATTTCTCAGAGAAATAATACTGAGGAAAAAAAAAAAATCAGCATTGCAGACAGGAGCCACACCAATTCAGCTGTCTATTACTATTTGCCAACATCCTATTTCTTCTCCAACCTTTTACTAGGTTTGATGGCTTCAAGTGCCCTTTTACCCAATGCAAAGGGATCAAGACAAACAATAACAGGCGGAAAAAAAACCAACCCCCAAACCTTTAAATTCCTCTTTCTTGGTCAATCAAGAATGTCACTTTATGCACCTGCTTCAACCTGCGGGGTTTCACACTGTGTTATGGAACACTGCTGCATTATAAATTTACATGAATTTACACTTAAGTTGAATTAGTCACGTCTTGCTCTATTTGGTGTCCTCCAGACCAAGGTCCCCAGTCTAGTCCCTCCAATTTTCATAGAACATTCCCTTTTATTACTTCTAAACAGAGATCTTCAGTTGCACTAGCCAACTTTGCTATTCTACTAAATCCTTCACTTCATAGCCTTCACTGTCTCAGTAAGGAAGGGACTTATTTTTTTTTGTTAGCAGAAAATACTGACCATCAAGCAAATTATCACTGTAACCAGCACGGTAGAAATGTCCCTTTCTTCCTCTGTTGCAATGGGATTAAAAACGTAAGAGCTGTACTGCATCAGTTCAGAACTCTAAAAGCCTATCAAGTATCTGCCTTATAATTATGGCCAATCAATGACACAGGTGAAATTAAATCAGAGGATGCATACAGTGGATACCTTCCCCTGAATATTCTCACAGCACTGGATGGACTTCTGTCCCCCACAAGAATTTACCCAGTTGCTTTCTGAACCCATGTAAACTTTTAGCATCCACAATTCTTGGAGCAACTGCACGGTTTAAGTATGTGGTGAAGAATTGCCCTCTTCTGTTTGTTCGAAGAGTTTCTATACTCACTTCCTTATGCTTTAGCATTTTATGCTTTGAACTGCTGTTTCAACTCAGTAAATTGAGCAGTATTAAAAAAAATGTGAAGCAGTATAAAATACATGTGGTGATTACAAGAGCACCCCCATGCACTTGCAGCAGAGGGGCAGGGAGGCCAGCTGAGGGCACCACCACCTAGAAGTATCTTCAGTTCTACCAGAGCCCATGCCTCAGGGCTCTCTGGCGTTTCCACCTCCAAACTGGAGCACCCAACTGCTTTAGCCCCTCTTAACACCCAGCAAAATTTCAGATTAGACCTCCTCAAGCCCCTGAAGCTAATACAGTTAATGCATTTGTTTCCACTTAAGATACTAAACAGTCTCTTGCAGATATTCAAGAGACAACTAACAGTTTGGCTGATTCCAGTGGCAAAAACATACTGAAGCTTAACAGACTGTATCAAGGCAAAGTTCAGAAACCAAATGACAGGACCTGGGGAAAAACACCATGAGTTTTTGGCATACAAACATTTTTGTAGATGGAATAAAGACATGATTCAGTGCATGCCTGGGAGCAAGTACTCTCTATAGGTCACATTCATAATTTAAAAATATATATTATTCCAAATTAGTAAAGTTTTTCTTTGGCTAATTAAAAAACAATGAAGCAGCCAGTTAAATAAAACACAATGTTCACTGGAGGAGGGGTTTCAAAGGATGCAAATGCTAATAGAGAAAAAGCAATTAAAAGATTTCAGTGAACCAAGTAAACAGAGGATATTGGACTGCAGACAAAAAGGAGTAATGAGGAAAAATAAAGGAAACAAACCTGGCATGGCATTCTTCTGTTGAGCTGTTAATTATTTTTATTTTTATTTTTTTTAAACAGAACACAGAAGCAGGTAACGACTGAAGGCTAAGAGCAGAATAACACTGCATATATGCTAAATGCTACAAGTAACATCAAGCTGCAGATATGGCAGCTGGATGGTCCCACTCGTGGGCAAGGTACCTTGTTGCTCCGGGGAACCAAGTTACAGCAGGCGCTAATGCAAGACTGAGAGATGCAGTCTAACAGACTAGACTGTTGACCGAGACAAAAAGAAACAAAGAGAATGAGTGATAAAAAGGGAAAGAAAAAAGAATGACAAAAAAACATACCAAAGGTAAAGACATTTAATATACACAATGTATACATTTCAGAACATAAGTGGAACCAGAGTTTGAAAGACACATCTCAAGACACCTTTGACACTCGGAAAACAGAGCAATAGTGAAGGACAGGAAAAGCTCTGAAGTGGCGTCACCAACAGTGGTATGTAAGAGATGAGAAAGGAGGACACCGGTCACAGTATTGAGATGTAAAACCCAGATAAACCAATTTAATCTCCAACAAATTCAATTAGGATCAGAAGAAATACACTGCAGTGGAGCTTGGTCTGTGCTCCATTAATAGTCAAACTAAGAGTAAAAAGGTAGTTCCAAGAACTTCATTTTATATCACTCAAGAGACTTCAGGTTTCTATGTTTTCTAATTTTGTTTGCTTGTTTTTGAGTTGGGCTGACTTGACCGCTTATCATCTGTAACGGTTTTCCTTCAAAACAGCAAACATTCTACTTAGACATTTTCTAAGACTCACGCTGAAGCACGTGCTTTGCAGCATGGAAATTACCCTCTGCTGACAGACACCCACCTCCACAAAACATGAGAATGTTTGTGGATTGAGGTCTCCTCTAGCATCACCTAGCCATGGTTTCATATTACGTCTTCAGCAAGGTCAGACAAGCAGAGTATCTGGCTACATTTTTTTTTTAAAGCAGGTTAAAAAGAGTAGGGAAAGATGGTTTCCTTTCTGAAATCACCCTGCAGCAAAACAGAGTCTTTCTGCAAGTTGGCAATTATGTCAATTTAGAAGCAAATTTCCAAACAATAAATAGCTCTTCATCTATCCATCATTGTTCTGCTGTTCTCGAATTTCAGCTATTAAGTACTGCATGTACAGAATTTAAATGTTGGCTTTTTTGCTTTGAATAGACAACAAAGCTACAAAGCTTTCATCTAGTGGTGAGGAGTTCACATTTTGAATCACTGAAATTTGGTGACCCCAGTTCCACATTGTCACTGAAGAACTCTTCTGACAGCTGAAATATGACTCGCTCAAGGCATAAGATTTATTAGAATTACTTGGCGCTTTACCAGTGAGATTGTAATTCAAGTTGAGAGATCTCTTGTGGTAAGCATTCATTTAAAAAAAGACCAAAATTTTAGGCCATTACAAAAAAAGTCACTTAAAAAAAAGACACTGATCAAAGGAAACGACTAAACATGGAGTTCTACAGTATGAAGGGAGAATCATGCTACCTTTTACAAGGGATTAATGCCTTTCTGAGCTGCAAGTAAGAGTGGCAGGGTTAAGGTTAAGGTTCTGAGGTAATCAGTAACATCCAAGGCTGGCAATTTGGCAACTTTCTCCACACTATGAATCATCCTTTCAACTAAAAATATTTGAAGGCAACTATTCCAATTCGAAAAGGAAGTGCTATCCTATCCCTGAAGCATAATTAGTTGTGTTACTTTTTTTTCAGAATGCGCAGAAATTGTTAGTAACACGTTATGTTAACACTCCAGAAAACCCTTAATCAAGATAAGGATGACAGCTCTTAGTCTCTAAGAGACCTCACCCATAAAAAGAGTGTATTGATATTTGTTAAATGTTACATTAGTTTTACATATGCAGATTGGTCATATGCTGCACAGCATTGGCTAAGACCAGTTGATAACATATATGTACACGTATATATGCAGTACATTAATAGCAACAGTGTGTTAATACTTTCCCCAGCAGAAACCATAATTCCACTGATTTCAGTAAGGTTTTGCAAATTATCATTATAATGCATTCCACGGTATGAATGTGCTTTACATTCTCTGCTCTCTGCCAGTACATACCACACACAGCTAAACAAGATGCTCTAACATTCCCTGCCAATACACAGATATAATGCAATCACCACCTGGATGAGAGACTCTACATATTCCACATCACCTTTCGTTATGTGATTAAAAATCATGGAGGAGAGAACTGAAAACACTCCACCCTTTAACGTGAGCTCTCAGGATTTGAACACTTTGTATAGAGACAGAGTCATATTGTCCATCCTACAGAGGTACATACAGTTTAGCAACGATTCAAAGAAATTAAATTGTGTTACAATCAAGCATATCCTCCCACTGCCTGAGCAAGAGTTTGTAGCAGAGTATTGTAGAATTATCTATCTATCTTGAAAATCCCAGGCGCTCTGCCATTTCAGGTTTGGACAGCCAGGCTTCAGTGCATCTTGCTTTCCACCCCAGCAGTAATGTCCCTTCCCCCAGCACCAAGGGTGTCCTTTCCCACCGGCTCTCTTTCAGAGCCCACAAGCACAACATGGGCAGGTAATGACAGGGGAGCAAAATTTCTTTTCTTCTTTAGAACACTAATGCAACTTACTAGTTCTGTAATTAGAAGCATATATGAATTGATGTGTATATGTAACAGTATGTCTTGGAAACTTTCTTAGAAATTTTGCTCAACCGTCCCTTCGTTCTGTTTGCTTAATTCATTTCTGGATTCTAAGACAAGGACACACAGAGTTGAGATGTGGGCATATAAACATGAAAACCATGAAGTAAACTGAAAGCAAGCTGATAAACCCAACTTAATGGGCAATCTTTCATTCTTCTGGATGCCTTTATGCAAACAGTTGTGATGCATTAGGACAAAGCCTCTACCTAATAAAACTGTGTAACTGCCTGTATTACCAATTCAAAGTGCGCACATGTCCCAGTTACCATGCGCGTACACTTGATGGCCGGTTAATAGCTCTTCCTGCTACTTCAATGTGAACACTTAACAGGTTCAAAACAGCAACCCTTGCTGGGGTCTTCCCTCCAGAACATCACCAAAGTCCTCCCGGCTTTCACACCTTTATTGTACCAGTGGAAACTTTATATAAATGCATGGGTAGAACTGGGATTTTTAAGAGACTATGGAAGTCAGATGACCTAATATCACTGTAATTCAAAGGAATAAGCATCTTTACAACCTTCTAAAAATCCTACCTTATTTGAACAATGTTATGGCAGGCAATTAAACCGCAGCAATTATGTATTCTTTCCAGCACTTCGTCCCCCACCATTACCTTTTGTTCAATTTCTTCATAATCATCCTGGTAACTTCCAGAGATTGCGCTGGAGGACGAGGAGAAGGTGGGGCCCTGAGAGTAATACTGCGAGCTCCGGTAACCATCCCGCCGCAGCTTGTCACACTCTGGGGAAAGACAGAGAAAGAGGAGATTAATTCATGACAAGAGCCATTGCCGTTTATGCTTCATGCACTATGCGCTTACAAAAGTACACAGTATTTTCCTGAAAATGTTTACCATGCATTAGCATTGTCTGTCCCAAGTACCAGAACCCAAAGGTGCATTTCTTGTATTTGCATCTATATTTTCCCCTCCCTCGTATGTCTTATATACATATGCCCACACACAGCATATATACACACGGCTTTTATTGAACCCAGGAGATAGCAAAAGCTTTGGAAAGAAGGGGGAAATGGATTTATTTATTTATTTGAGGCCTGGCTCGGTGTCTTGACAGATGGCAGCATCTCGCAGGATGGGAGACAGAAGCATGTGAGTAACACCGGGGGTCTCATTTGCCAGGCCGGTAGACATCCATTATGTGCCTTACACTTGAAATGATGATGTTGCTCACCACTCAAGCACCATCTGCTAAATAACTTTGGCACTGACCACTTGTCCTGTCTTCCTGCCTGCGGAAGAGTCCATTTATTGTGATTTTGCAGAGAGGAATGCAAATCACAGTGATCGCAAAATTTCTTGTCACTGCAGAGCATGTGCAGCTTAATACTGAAGAGTTTTCAAAGTTCAGAAAGAATTCAGAGCAAACATGCATCCCCAATCAAAACAGCCAAAATCCCACTCAGCATCTCATCCCCCCCACTCAAGTCTTCCACAATTATCTTCCCGCCTCCTAATTGATATTCAGTGTGATTATGCTAAAGAATAACAGACGCCAGAGCATAAGGAAAAATTAAATGTTCAAGATGCAGCAACCAAACTCATCAGCCCAGTCAAACTGTTAGCTTTATATTTCCAGAGACAGATATCTGAATCTGCTGAAAGATGAAGAAAGCAAAAAGACAATTAAGTATTTGGTACATTTCTGTCTAAGGAACTGAAATTTCTGCACAATACACAGGCATTATCATGACACAAAGCATTTTTATCATCACTTGCTGGAGAAAGACTTTCTGTGATTGTATCATCTGTCTCCCTATCTTGATCTTTTTAATACCCCTTAAAATGGAAAACATGCAATGTTTATATTGAGGGCAAGGTTTTAGAGAGACTTTTGCCTGACAAATCATTAAGCGGAGTTACAATTTCCAACTCCAACATACATTTCCTCTGTTAGATGCTTCTGAGACCGAGGTCTGGAGGACTCTGCTAATGGGTTAACTGGCCTAGAGCAACCAGAGCTCTATGAGGATTTAAACAGTGCAGACTCCCCTGTACCTGAACATGCATAACGAGAAGGCAAGCTTACAGTTTGACAACTAGCCATCTCCATCAGAGCCAGATGTACATCCTGGCCTATGACATGTTTCCGTATGGGGTCAAAAAGGGCACTATGGCATGAACCTGTCACTTCTCTCTGAACTCAAGGACCAAGGGCGGACGTGGTGGGTTTGGAGGCCCAGATCAATTGCTACATCTTGGAAAAGAGGATTGGTAACCCTGTTTACCTGTTTCGCACATGTGAGCATCCTGACACTGCACGCATCTGGCAAACAGCTGCTGTATGTCAGGAGGGGGGTGAAAAATGACTGCCAGCAACCGCAGTAAAACAAATTCCTCCACCGCCCTTCCAAATCTGGCACTGGATCCAGCCAGATCCAGCACATAACACTTAGAAACGTGAGCACCCTGATGGGCTGTTTGTCGGTTTCAGCTGCAAATCAACAAGGATGAGCAGGCTGCAGCTGAACAAGACTTGCATCAACTTGTAGCGTGGGTTAACACGCTAAGTTGTCAACTTAGACACTGCAAGTTTTACCTTCAGATCACTCACTAATCATCACAAACAAGCATGAAGACAACCTAAGGAGTACGTAAGAATGCAGTTATTTTTCCTCCCGTTTTTGGGATAAGGCCTAGGGTCCTGGCTGGCCACTTCTATGACTCTCTGACATCAGGCATCACAGCACGCCCCAAGGGTGACAGGCTCTTATGGAGTGTGATAGATGCACCCTGTGATATTAATTGCTTGACCTTATTTATTCTCCTCACCAAGGAGATAAAGATGATGAATGGTGCACTTCATGAAGCCCAGAAGAGCTCCAAAAATTTAAGGAAGTCCACACTGAAGGTCTCAAGTCCACCGCAAGTTCAAGTGGACTGACAATAAGAAAAAGGCAGTTTATCAAGCTCACAACCTCTGTTGTGTCCACAACACAATATCCATGTAACATCAGAAGCTATTGCAGCAATGTTGCTGAAGAAGCCAAGAGAATTGCTACAAACCGCCAGGAGAACCACGCCAACAAAAAGGCAGTTTGCCCCCAAGAACAGCTGTTCTATTTATGTACTGTCACTGCACATTTCACAGCACAGCAGGAAATGCACACCCTGGAGGCCAACAAACCTCAGCAGAGGTTTTAGGCAGGTATCTTTTCACTTCACATTGCAACGGCCCAGAAGCACAACACAGGTCAGTCATTACATCTAACTGAAGCTACTGTCGCTGCCAGACCAAGGGTGGCAACTGCTGTTTAAAAACTGCTCTAGCTGGGGGCACCCCCTCCACCTCATCACTATTACTAAAGGTACGCATGGTCTTCTGGCAGCAATCAGGGTTGTATTTTTCAGATAAATGTTTTTTTATTTATGTAAAATATACCCAGGAAGAAGCTAGAAATTCTTACTCTAGGAAGGACTCCAAACACGTTTCCTTTTTCCCAGAGGAGCAATATCTTGTTCTATTCCCACAATCCCAGAGAGGAGCACTATACACTGAGTTAATGAAAAAGTTCTTGTAGTTACGCAAGTTATTTCAGAGATGGAAAGCTGACTAGGGAACAGAAGGATACAGACACTTCCAGTTGTTAATAATCTTCAGTTTTAAGAATGTGACAGTACGTCAGTGCTAGCTGAGCCAGGGACATACACACTCTTGGACCCAGCAGCAAGGCTGACATTACCCACATTATCCAATATACAAAACCATGCAAAGACGTTCTGTATTTCTGCCTAAGAACTGGCAGGGCAAAACCCAGGAGACTGCATCAGGCAGGACACAAACACTTGTTCCTGAGGATGCACCTGCCAGTTCAAATCCGCAGCACATGCTGCAGTCAAGCTCAAAGTCATAAGCTTGATGTATCTGATCTGAAATGTGCGATATTATTATTATTATTATTGTCCACAATCTGGACAAGTGGATTGAGTGCACCCTCAGTAAGTTCACAGGTGACACCAAGTTGGGCAGGAGTGTTGACCTGCTTGAGGGTAGTAAGGCTCTACAGAGAGACCTGGACAGGCTGGATTGATGGGCCGAGGCCAATGGTATGAGGTTCAACAAGGCCAAATGTGGGTCCTGCGCTTGGGTCACAACAACCCCAGACAGTGCTACAGCCTTGCGGAAGAGTGGCTGGAAAGCTGCCTGGCAGAAAAGGACCCGGGGGTGTTGTTTGACAGCCGGCTGAATATGAGGCAGCAGTGTGCCCAGGTGGCCAAGAAGGCCAATAGCATCCTGGCTGTATCAGGAATAGTGTGGCCAGCAGGACTAGGGAAGTGATTGCCCGCCTGTACTCAGCACTGGTGAGGCCCCACCTCAAATACCATGTTCAGTTTTTGGCCTCTCACTACAAGACAGACATTGAGGTACTGCAGTGTGTCCAGAGAAGGGCAACGAAGCTGGTGAGGGATCTAGAGCACAAGTCTTATGAAGAATGGCTGAGGGAACTGGGGTCATTTAGTCTGGAGAAAAGGAGACTGAGGAGGAGATCTTGTTGCTCTCTACAACTACCTGAAAGGACGTTGTAGTGAGATGGGGGTCGATCTTTTCTCCCAGGTAGTAAGTGACAGAACAAGAGGAAATGGCCTCAAGTTGTGCCAGGGGAGGTTTAGACTGGATATTAGGAAAGATTTCTTCACAGAAAGGGTTATCAAGCATTGGAACAGGCTGCCCAGGGAAGCGGTGGTGTCACCATCCCTGGAGGTATTTAAAAGACACGTAGATGTAGTGCTTAAGGACATAGTTTAATGCTGGACTTGGCAGTGTTAGGTTAACGGTTGGACTTGATGATCTTAAAGGTATTTTCCAACCAAAATGATTCTATGTTTCTATGATTATTGTGCTCCAGATGAACTGGTTTTGTTTACACAAACACTGGCCATTTGCCCAGGAGGACAGGAAAGACCACTGCCTTGGCAACTGCGATTGGTGGCTGCACTGGGTGGTGCCACAGCATGAAGGCTAGAACTACCCCCCCTTCATCCCCCAACTGCTTCTGGGGCTGAGTGCACAGGGGTGCTGCCCATCACCTTCTGCTGCCCTGCGAGGGCGTTTCTGGCTAGGTAAAACCACAGATTAGTTCTTGTCCTTCTCCTTCTATACTAGTGATACAGAGGACATTTTGAAATTTCATGTATTATAATCACTGCTTAAAAATCACTGTAGTCAGATTATAGTATAATGTAATTTATCCCCACTTATGCAGTACAAGTTAAACCCTTCCTAGAGAAGGAAATTTTGCCTGAAGTTGAGTTTTGCTGTTCACAGGGTGGTTTTAATTAAGCATGAAGAAAGTACGTGGGAAATGTGGTCAAAAACCTTTTAAAGGCTCTCTCATAAATTCCACAGTTATTAGAACAGGGTAGATATGATGTTCAGGAGATGCGCAATGGAAGAAAATATGTTAAAGCTGTCAGTGCCCAATACCGTTATGTGCAAGTCACTGCCATATACCCAACTACTCGTACGTCTGCTCAGCCTTTCGTTACTGCAGGGCTTGCTAAACCCTGGTATCGGACAGAAGCGTGCTGGGGATGTGCAGCACCCTACTCTGCTCTCTTCTCTCCCACTAAACACACAGGGGAAGGTGCGGGTACCAGCAGCACCACGCTGAGAGCGAGGGCTCAACCAAGCTGAGTGAGACTCTGCACCAGAATTTTAAGCCACAAGCCTGAATTCAGCGCTGCCGTGAACAACTTGACCTCCCCATGTCAAACCTTGCGCCCCCTGTGACGGGCAGTCAATACAACTGTATGAAAATACCTCCAAGGCCTCTCAGCCCAGATCTCCTCTCCATTTTATATGCAGAACTTGAATGTAATTGCATCTGACCCTGCACTGGTAACACATAGTAGCAAGTCTCGCACGCAGACGTGACTTACTGCTTTTCCAACAACTTGAAACCATACTCTTACATGATAATTTGAGCCACAAATCACCAGAGTGAACAGAAGGCACAGCACTGATACCTCAGTAATTCGTCTGACATGGTATTACTGTGGAAAACCAGGATTAACATTTACCTTGTCTGCTTAGTCAGACCTATGCAACTGCACCACTCCACGATGGAAGGCCAGGTTTGCTGGGAGGGGACTGGATGCATTGGCTCTTTCCCTCTCCTTTAACTGACTTTAGTAACATTTCGTACCCACAGAGCTTCTTATCACTAAAACAAGTCACGTATCTTGAAAGTTTATATGAAGGAAAATGAAAATGCATTGCCCTGCCAGCAGCAGAACTGGTCAGAGGGAGAAGGACTCATGGCTGTTTTCAGAAGTGTTCCATTATATTTTTTATTTTTTTTTAAATTGTAAAGAACTATGCAAGACTAGGTGTCATTTTTCATCGGCTTCTTTGTAAAACTGTTCTTTCGCCTGCCAGGTTCAGGGCACCCCGTATTGACCTGGCTGCAGGAAGAAAGGCTTCACGTGCTGATTTTCAGGGCTGGACACCATCTCAGCCTGGGGACATCTCCCCAGGGTGCAGCCCCAGCAGCAGTGCAGAGCCACAGCCTTCTGCCACCACCCTGGACCAGTCCTCTGTGCCTCAGGCCTGAACGTGCAGCCACCACTCACTAAATTAGTCCTAATGAGATTACTCGTATAAGTAAACACTGCTCACGTGAGTATTGCAGGATGAGGCCTTAAGCTCTGTAGCTGTCTACATCCACACGTACACAGTCAGACACACTCTCGTAAGCATGTATTAAAGAGTTCAATATAAAAAATTCCGCTTTTCTGTGTTTCTAAGTATTTATTACCAACCAGTAAAAACACTGGTTAAACAACTAAACTACTGTGATATTCACAAGTATAAATCTAGAAACTTGGCATCAAGGTTATTCAGACATCTAAATAGCTCTGACTTGCTTGGCATAACTAGCCATCCCACTGGATGGGTCAAGTAATGAAAGACAGAAAGATAATGTCCCAGAAACATCTGAATTTTCCTTGTATCCAAGAACAGCACCTGGAACTTGAGACCAATCGCTAAAACCCAGAGACAAAATGCCAGTCAGACTAGGAGCAGCTTCCCAGAGGAGCAGAGGCGCTGCCCACCCGGCAGAGCTGCCCAAAGCCGTCGAAACAGAAAGCCCTCGGTGCAGAGGAAGAAAGGGGAAAGACCAGCACATGCTTCGCTTGCCTTTCCACCATCCCCTGTTGTCTCCTTGTCAGCAAGAAGGGACAAGCGACGAGCTGACAGCTGCATCTGTATGCTTGAAAAATTATCTCAGCTAAAGTCAGGGTGACTTCTTGGCAGAGCTTTTCATGTTGTAACCTGTATTTTGTAGAGTGGGATTTTTATTTTTTTTTTTTTGGTACTAGAGAGAGGCTATTAACTGCAAGAGTCAGCTAAACTGTCAACTACAGAAATAAATCTGCTGACTAGTATATTAAAACACATTTATCCATTCACTGCACACATCACTGGAAAACGGCGCTACTCCCTGAGGTCAGAAATCTTTCTTTTAAAATCTTCAAACACTGTAGCCAAGCCCTTTTTCTGTAAATACCCACAAACCACATTCCTCCCTAAGTCACAACTACAAACACTATCTTAAGAGTAGCTTTGCAAAATTTCACCTAAAACTAGACAGACTGTAGTATAATATACATGTGTGTTGTAAAAGTAAACTTTTAAAAATGACCCATTACTTTATAGGTCACACTGCTCTTTAACAATCACAATATGTACTATTTCACTGCTTTTTGTTTTAGAAGAACCTTCTGTTTCAAAGCCAAAAACCGACTGCATATCATTTTAATTTACTTCATGCACCTTTTGAATTTGTTTTTCTAGTTGAGCTGAGACAACCTCGTGGGCTGGTGACAGACGCGTGGGTGTCAGAAGACCTGGATTCCCGACCCAGCATTGCTGCATCTGAGCAAACCACTTCAGGTTAGATCCAGTCAAGAACTTTGCATCTACAGACAGACATGACACAAGCTAAGTTTCATGTACATGCCTCCTAAATTCAGAGTCCAAGCGGGTATCTACACTCTGCCTGCAGCACATGGGTATACAGCGAGGCACCCCAGGGTAAAGCCAACTAAGGAATAACCTGAGGTGCCTTAACTCTCATCCTTGCCATGTGAATATTGACCAATGCCGGGTCCAAGGCTGCAGGCATGCCTCTCATGTGGGGCAGAATGTAACAGGGATTTCAACATATTTGCTTCTGCGGATTATGTGCTTTTTATCCAACAGTTGCTTAAAATACAGCGCTGCAAGTTAAGAAATGGTTTTTCATGTAGATACGAATTTATGTTCTTTAAGGATGGCGTGAGCACAGGCTAAATCTCCAGCTTCCTAACAGTGCGGTCTAAATGCTAAGCAAAAAGATTACCACCTGAAATGTAATAAGCCACAGGTAGGTTTTGTGTGGGACTGGTTGCACCGGCGTGTATCGAGACATGCTCTGAGCACACCTACCAAACTGGGACCTCTTTGAGGGTGCAGCTGCCTCTCTGCCTGCGTGCAGCACTGTAGTAAGACGTGGGTAAGACCAGGGAAACTCTGGACTACGTAGTTAACAGGGGAATTTCAGGGAGGTAACTTTTCAAGATAAAGAGCTTGTTGAGAATGATTATGCCTGGGACTGTAATTAAAACAGACGCCCTAGTTCAAAGGTCTACTTTGGTTTGTAAAGCTAACTAAAATTACTGCCTTTCGCTCTGTGCCTCTTTATGAGTAAACTGGGGATAAGAATGCACAGCTTTCTTCATGTGGATGAAACAGGCTGTATAAAACCAGAGCTATACAAAGGCAATCTCGTTTTTGACAAATATCTCATGCCAAATATGACTTTAAAAAAAGGAAGCTCAATTTAATTCCAATACAGCATCTATTTTTGTCCCTGAATCTAAATAGGAGGCAGACAGCTTGCCTCTACCACTTTATAGTCCACCCAAAAATTTGTTCAGCTTGGATCAAATCCCATTTCCCTTAAATGTATAAATCCCCATATCATCTGCAGAACTTGACTATCACAGAGACAGCTTCTATATCAAAGCTTTAAAATATGTTGTAAAGCCACAGCAATGATGCACTTGTGTAACAACTGAACTGTAACCAATGCTGACTGCAAAGCAAGTTCATGAACTTCAGCTGTGATATATCCAGTGCACTGTTTTGTTCAGACTCCCGTTTTAACGGGTCAGGAATTCCAACAGATGTAGTACCGCGGCAGCCCAGCTGAAAAAACTTCTGCTCAACAGCTCAATCTAGATGCTCTGGCTAATACCAGCCTTTGCCAATCCAGCTGCCTTCCCTATTAGCCCCCTCCCTTCCTCCCAAAATGCAATTTTATATTGCTATTTCTAGATCTTTATTTTTACCACTATGTATGGAGAAGTGTAAGATAAGCCTGGAGACAGTGAACACTGGTATCCAACACACTTCTTCCACAAAGTAGCACCACATGAAGTGGCAAGTTTCTAACCCACCGGCAAAACTTAATCATTTACTGCAAGGCCTTTTTATCTGATGAGTAACAAGAAAGGTTTATCAGACTTTTCAAAAACTGTTATGTGTGTTCCCTCTCTTGAATAAGCAGCCAAGCCCAGCCGCACAGGTAGCTTTTAATGACAGACGCTGTGCGGAGTTTCCCAGAAACAAAGATGTCTTGGGCTCCATGGGATGAAGGTGACCCTAACAGATGGCTGTTGGACTCTGCAACAGAGAAGTCTGTTGAGTAGATACTTTAAAGAAACCTTACCAAAAGCAACCAGATGTATTTACGTTAGGTCTATTCCCTCCAACGCACAAGTGCTCACTGACTCGTTGGAAAAGGCATCCTGACATGGTAACTGGATGTCCAGCCAGGCTGGGCAGCCCACCCTTCCAGACCAGCTTCTCCAAGCTGCTTCAGGGCTCAGCCATACAGATGCTTGTAGTAGCACAAGGATGGGGCATGAAAGTGCAACATTAAAGTAAGGCAAGTATGCAGCTAGACTTGTTTTCAAGGGTCCAATTCAGATGCAAGCCTTTAAGAAGGATCCAAACTAAAAAAGAACTCTGCAATGTGAAAATACCTTTAACCTTAAGTCAATGCAAACACGTTGATCATTCCTTTCTTTCTTTTCCTGAAGCTTTTAAAAACAAATACATTTAATTCAACCCTTAACTCCCCAGGTAATCTGTATGATTTAGCCACACAGGAAACCTTTCTAATGGCACCAAAATGCAACAGCCATTACAAATCATATTTGTTAACAAGTTGTCACTGGGGAGCGCTCAAAATAATTATCAGTTTGTCTTGAGTTAATTTAAATTTCTGCAAGTGTGTTATATGACTACAGTGGTGACAAGATGTCTTAAGTTTAACAGTTTATTTGCTTCCTTTTGTATGTTTGATGCTGGCATGAAAATCATTCTCCCACTTTTTCTCTAGCATTTTTATGGATATTTGTTGTTTCTTAGACAACTGAACACAGCTAATATGAAGGGAGTTTTTATTGGTTTTTCTCCTAGGACACTTAATGTTAAACTTAAAGCTATCTAAAATGCTGCAAACGAGCATGTGTAACACCCCAATCTAAGAGAGGAAAAAGGAAGAAAAGCAAAAAGGGAAGCAACTGAAAGTCTGGTATTCCTTGTGATGGAAGTTGCTTTACCTAGCACTGAAACAACTATACCACAGACAGCAACAGTTCAAATTTCTTCCCTCCACTAAAGCACAGATCTGAAATGGGGTAAGGTTCAATAATCTTTCAGCTAAATATTCCTATTGATTCTGACTTGTATCATAAAACATTAAGAAAACACATTGATCTGATTTAAGAAAAAAACCCAGTATCATTAGTATTATTTTGAAACAAAGTTTTGTCTTTTAACCCTTTCACTGGAATTGTTTTCACTTATGTATATCACACAAACAATCTACGTATAACCACCCTGTATGTTTTTACACTCAGCACTGCATTATATAACTAAACCTAAAAAAAGGGAACCTAAATGCTTCTGAGTAGCTCAGGTTTTCAGTACAAGAGCAGCTTTCAAACACATGCAGTGTAGACTCTCGGTCAAATTCTAAGTAGTTTCATTTCAATACTCACTTTTTAAAATTCCTTAAGGAAAGGCAAGGGCAGTTGCAGTATGGAACTTGGCGAAAACCATCAACAGATTTACTGTGAATTAATTCAGGAACAGTAAAAAGGGCAGAATACATGGGCAGAACCTCTGGTACTAACTTGACTATTGAGAATAATGAGAAATAAGTTGATTTCTATTTTTTGATTTTACAGGCCTTTCTGTAACATATGGCCTACCCCTAGCCTTTAATGGTTTTTTTACTTCATTAAGGTTTCCAGTTGGTAGGGAGCTCACATCTTGACATCTCTCTGAACCTGAACGAGACCTATTGTTAATATGAAGCGGTTCCCCCCTATTTTGCAGTTCTTTAATGAAACATAAGATTATTTTAAGTCCATAATCTTCTCAGCAGGATTATCGACTAGTAGGGCTGACCCTAATATTGCTCATCTGAACAGTGATCTGGCAGACACATTGAGAAAACAAAGGCTAAACACATACCTGTCTGGAGGGTCTTGCAGCAAGACATAATAGAGGCTTTATGAGTAACTACTTAAATCCGGTTTTATTTGACAATGCTAACCAGATGTCTTCTGGAAAACAAATCAAGTGTTTCAATCGCTGCTGCTTAAATACATTCCTTGAATTTGGCCAACAAAGCCAAACAGAAGCTACAGTCAGCCAAATCCAGCTCTTCTGAAGATGAGATAATAAATGAATCATCGCAGACATTGGAACAATGAGCCCTATATTATGCACATAGCTTGAATCAACACAACCACCCTGGGGGGAAAAAGGCACAAAGTATAGGCAGTTGTGCAGGAAGCCTCTGCAGCTATAGCCTGAAAAGGAGTATGAAAGTCTGTTCCCACTATTTACAGGTAACACCTTCCTCAGTATGTATCTGACACCTTGTTAACCAGTGGAAAGGACAGCCAGCTCGGGCAGTAACCAGCAGCGTGCGACAAGACACTGCTCCTCATCTGACACTTGAACTGCACAGAGACAGCGCTCACAAGACCATTCAAGAGCTGGCTATCTGCTGAAAGCCTGGTATCATTTCAGTCTGGCTGTGTTTGCCCTTTAGCATTAACATGGTTATTTTTTCCCTTCCCTTTATGCCTGTTGTCTCCCAACTCACGATGGACAAGTGACAACATGCAACAGTGGGGCTCATTCTTCTCCCTCTTTTTATTTTTTTTTTTAAATCAAAAGTGCTCTACACTGCTGACTGCTGGAACTGGAAGAAAACTACCCCTTGGAAATCCAGCAATATATGCCCTTCCCTGCCTCCCATCACTCCAACTGACATACCCGTGTTTGAGGGAGAATATAGGATAGTTCAAAAAATGCAGAAGCTAAGAGAGTTCAGGGGCGTGATAGGAAAAATTTTCCTTTTCTTTCACTTCATCATAGTTTGCAAGATTATCTGAGGCCAGTGCATTCCAGATTACTTTAGGCTTTCCTTTTAGGACACTGAACCAACACCTGTGAACACACTGCTAACACTGCAAACCTGTCCAGAAGGCAGACGGGCACACTTTAGACACGCTCCAAGCAGTTAAGCAAAGCAACACTGCTCTGTCTTCCCTCCATCTTCATGCTTCATGCCTTATTGCTTCTTATTTTTAGATTATAGTACAGTTAGCAAAACGAGGATTAGTCTCAATTTACTCTTCTTATCCAAATATTTGGATCATTGCTATATACTAGTGCTGTTGTATCAGTGCTCCTGGCTGAAGACTTTAGGGACTTCTTCAGACAACAGTCCTTTAAACACCCCCATGCTGCAGAGTAACAAGCCAGATCTGCCAATGCACCATTGTCAGGAACAGGGGCTGTTTCATGGTGCTACCCTTCAGACTCTGGTTGAACAACCACTCAACCTCTTGGCTTTGTGGATCAAAAAAGCTGTAGGAAACACTGTAGTACGTGGCTCTTGCCCCTTCAGCACAGATAACTGTCTGCCTTAAAAAAAAAAACAAACCAAAAAAACCCCAACCAAAACCAAACCATGTTGTTCAGAGAACTCACAGTTCTACTGCTGTCCAGAGCAGGCTCTCAGAGCTGGTCCAGCCACTCGGTATACATTGGCAACATGAGACTTAGTAAATCAAGTAGTCCGTCAGCCTTGGGGCAGAGCACATAGTGCAAGGGGGTAGGATTGATTTGAGGAACCTGACACCGTGCAGAGCCTCAGCTCTTCCTCCCCACCCTTCTTCACAGCTCCCTAGGAGGAAACAGTGATGTGGAGCACAGGGTCACACAAGACTCCCTTCAAGGGTCAATATTGTTTCCACCTGAATGTCTGTATGCTGGAAAACACCTTTCTTAAGGTGACCATGAAAACATGAGGAAGAGGCCACCACTTCAGACAGGCTCTCAGGAAAGGCCAATTAGAGCAGCTTTGCCCTGAGGGTAAGGAAACAGGCACCTTGGATGGCACTGCTCCACCAGGCAAGTCCAAGGTCCTTTCTGCTTCCCCAAAGAAAGGAAGAGCTTGTTTTATCCAGAGCAAGCAAAACATTTAAAATAATGGGACCTACCACCACAACAGAAGAACTGCATCATTTTGTAAACATTTAAGTCATATTGCAATGGTACCATGATTCTGAAGTGCAGCTGAATTTGCTGTTCCATTCTAGCCACAGATTAAGCCATCCGACAGCTTTCACTTACAATGTAGTAAAGCAGCCTGGGTTAAACATGTTCAAGCCACTGGTTTTAGTCCATGACAACTTTAGATTTTAGTAAGAGTTACATAAAGCCACTTCAGTTCTCCAGAATAGCTATGCTATGCATCACAGAATTTCCAGGAACTTCATTTTCTAGTTCAGATTACTGGAAGACATTGTTTTTTTTAAAACTTCAGGTGACACCTAAGCACCTGCATGCCTAAAGAAGGATAAATAGCTTTACCTCAGTTATGAACAAATTTGAATGCAAGATTTCACCATTTATACTTGAAAGTAGCTTTGTAAAGGAAAAGGACAGTATTTCTCCTTGATTTCAAAAGGGTAAAAGTCTAGTTCACGGGTACAAAAAGCTAAAAAATATCCCCATGCAAGACCTACTATCCCATGCTGCATCGACTTCCACAACGCGATAAGCAATGCACATTTCAATATATAATATACAACGTAAAATAATCAACCACATAAAAAATAAGGAAAAATCTCCTCCTCCTCCAACCACAACACTGCTTCCTGTAAAGGTATGTAGAGCGTGCAGAGATCACCAGGCAGAGTACTTGATCTCTCTCAAGACAGTTAGATATCATACATTTTAATATTCCTAACCTTTTGTTCTTAAACCAATTTAAGAATAAGCAGTGATAATAGCCTTTCTGCTCCTTAAGTGGTGCTTAAAAGTTTACTCTAGACAACAGAAAGGTTCCTATCTATTTCACTAGGCTTTTCAGCTAGACCCATGCGGTCAAAAATTTGCTGAGCTGTTAAAATTGTACCAGAATAAATAGGTTTGACCTTGCATCATCTTAAAAGCTAGCTGGGATTTTATCTGGTTAGTATTAGATGGGTGAAAACACCTTGATAGAAAGTAATACCTTGCTTGAATTATTTTGAAAGATTTTATACATTCAATATCTTTCCAGGTTGTTTAAATGACTGTTGTGATCTACGTGTGAATTGCTATTTGTCACCTAAGTTTTACACTTAGTTTTCTCATTCACTGGGGCAGCAATGAATGCAGTAACAAATCAATAGTCTGCAATCAAGTTGCTATGTACCAGCAATGTCAGATCTCATAATCCAAACAAGAACAGGATTGGAAAACTTTAAAACAGGTGTGTTTTAATGGTCTGAACTATAGCTATTAGTATAACGCTCAGGACAGGACCACATTATCAGGTTAGATGGGACCACCAGAGGTTCTCTCTTCCTTCCCAACCTCCTCTAAAGGTAGAATCAAATATACACAAATGATTTCCGAGTAGTGTTTTGGTCATCTCTTCTAAATAACCTCCAATGATTTCATAGCCCCAAAATTTATTTCAGCACTTCAGTATCCTTACTGCAAGGAAGTTTCCCCTATTACCAAACCTAAGTATTTCTCCCCTGCCGTACACGTTCAGTACTTCATCTCTGACTTACCACAAAAAATGAATTTTTCTGTTGTTCTACTCCCTTCCAGTTTGTACAAACACTTTCTGAAGAACATGAGGATTCACCACGACAGAGTGGAGCGCACCTTGTCATTCAACATTGTCCGCTCCCACCACCCAGCCAGCACATCAGGTCACGTACAGCCGTTCTGCTGCCTCATGCTTCAACTCAACCAATACATTTGAAACAGAAAAAACAGGTCAAAATGCAAGCTTCATCATGAGGCCAAGAAATGCAGAATTAAAGTTCCCACGACAACCCATTGGTGCTTCTCAGGAGACTACTTTTCCTCAAGGTCTTCTATGTTGTAATCACATAGCAATAGGTAATTTACTTCCTAGCCATTAAGAAGCTTTGGAAAAAAAGGTCTTTTCAAAAGCAGCAGGTGGAAGAGCAGTTCAGCAATCATCACAATTACATGACAATTTCTACAGCACTTTTATACTGAATGAAGCTTAGCTCTGGCTACATAACTTTTACCCCAATCCCCCAAATGGTATCAGAAGCACCTGAATCTTCCTGATTTCACAGTGCTGGCTGAAAGAGCAGCAGAGTAAAACTGATCAAACTTTAGTTGGTGCCTCTCTACTACTCAGAACCCCTAAAGGCAATAAAGAAATTACTGAAAATTGTGTTAAATTCATGCTGTAGATACTCAGGACAGCTACAGGCCACAGGAAGGAGTTGTTTTAGAACTGCTCTTAGGGAATAAATATGGCCTATGAAAAGAGTGTGAAGTTAAATAAATAAATACTAGTAAATAAATAAATAAATAAATTCGGAGTTTTGTTGACTATATCAGCAACTCGAGGTCTGGTGAAGGCATCAGTTTATTCTCTCTCTCTCAGTTATTACCCTGAAAGCATGAAACTGAAGTCCAGTTCATTACTAAGGAGTCTACGTCGTGTGCACAAGCCAGTTTGTGTAACAGAAATGGCTAACTGGTAAGTTGTAGTAGTGTTGAATAGCTTTTGTTTTATAAGGAAGCAGCAGTTTTAGAGGAAAAAATCCCAGCAGACAGAAATAACTTCAGATGTACAAGCTGGGGGAAGCAGCATGTAATGCTTAATAGTTTCACACAGATGTATTAGACACAATTTTTTTCATAAAAGATGAAACTGCAGTAGATGCAATTCTGATAAAACACAGGAAAATCAGAGGAGCATTTTAGCCTGTGCAGTTTTCTTTGATAACAGTCCCCAACAGAGAACAGAAAAATAGAAGAATGAGTAGTTAAAGTTTACAACAAGCTAACCACAAGCAGTATTCTTTTTAATCTAAAGCAGGCAAATATTTTCCCTTTGTAAAGAACTGGTAAGTGTGCCTGCAAGGGAACAGTAAACATTTGAAGGCTAAAGGGCTGCACAAATGTACCAATCCAATAATAAGTATAGAAGACACACAGACTATCTGCTGAGCCATGCGTGAGCTAATAACACTGGCTGTCAAGATTCCCCTATTAAATGATAACAAAAGGCACCTAGTAAGAGATGGTGAAAATTCATTAACTGGAGAAATGGCAAGAGAAATAAAATATGGCAGTCAAACACTTCTCTATTCAGACATACAAAATGAAGATTTCTTCACGTTTAAAAAGCAGAACTATCGTGTTAAACAAACAAAATTTACAATGTTCTTTTAAATCAGGTTAACTCTGCAAGGTATCAAGTACCTGCAGTTCCTGCTGAAACAAAAAGGAACTTGAAATGAGTCAGCTCTTTGCAGGGTCACCCTCTTTGTTAAATAGCCCACGTAAAGAAAAATCTAGGTTAACCACTCCCAGAACACAGACATTAAGCTGTAATTTTAAACTTTAGTTCTGGGCCAGGGACAGATGTTCTGCAGTGCTCCCCGCTGGCTGCCTGCCTCTGTCCTTATGGCTGCACTAAACACAACACAACACCTCCCATGCCAGACTGTACAGGTACACCCCCAATGAAGGTACTAAGGGTAAAAATTGGTCCTTAAAGACATGCTGCACCCTTCTGCAAGAACGAACTTGCACTACTGAAAGAGTCCTTGTGACTGCCCTGTTCCTTATTTCCCTTCTCTGCCCTCCACGCCTTTTCCAACTTCTCTCAAGTAGCCTGGAAATGACACTGTACAACAATTAAAAAAATGAGCAAGTGAAACACCTCTGATGTGGCTCTTACACTAAAGTATAAATGAAATAACTCAGGTCTTACTGAAATAGAAGGTACCATTTTCGAAACACTCCATAGACTAAATGAAAATGGCCAAAAGACACCAGGCTTTCCCCTTTTCCATTCTAGAGTGCTCTGCCAGGTTACGGATTTCCTTCTCTCCTGATAGCTAAAGCATTTTTGCCCTATCCCTGCATTTAAGTGGGTAAATCCCACTAATGTTCCTGATTTGCTGCAGGCAGAAAGACAAGTAAGATTCTTCCAAAGCCTGCAATTCGGATATGTTTGCAAAGACTGTGGTGAAAACTACTGTCCCTTCAGGACACATCTGTGTCAGCAGCAGCATCTTACCTCTCAGTACTGACTTGAGGTTCAGCTTGGCTTGTCGGTGCAGGTCCTCCACACAAGGTGGTCTTGAGGAGGGCAGGAACACATTTTCCTGCTGATGCCACGGAGCAGTGTAGTGCACAGTCCATCTACTCTCCTCATCTAGGTTGGAAACAGCTGCAGAGAGAGACAACAATAAGAAAATCAAATGCTATTGTAGATAGCTATATCATGAAACCCCACACTTAAGTTTGTCGTGCATCATCTTAAAACAAAAAAGATCATTTGTCACCATAGCCCCACCAAAATTCTCTCTAGAACCTCACTTCCATGACAGTTAAAAACCCTCCTCATTTCTAGTCTAAATTTATTCCTCTGTATTATGTAGGAAACACCTTTCCCTCTTCCTGTGTTTATACCTGCTGTTGTATTTACTCTCAACTTGCAACTCTGTTTTCCCCCCTCTAAGATCCCAGTCTTCACAAACGAGATGAGTTTCCCAGTCCCCTGATCCCGCCAGGTGCGGTGTGGTGCAGGATAGCTTCCTCTTGCACGAGGACGACCCTGGGAATACGACAGTTGCCATGAGAGATTATGACAGGTTCATTTGTATCGGGAAATAACCTTGTCTGACCTCACGCTGTCTCAAACCAGGAACAAAAATTCCAGCGAAGACAACAAATGGGCTGCTCTCCAGTGCCGTGAGTGGAAAGCAGATTTGGACAACAGCAGCTCCCTGGGCAAATACAGCTCAGAGCACAACAGCACTGAAGAGCAATTGCTCCAGCCACCTCTTCTCCACCAACACACGCGTGAAAATAAAATATTGGCACTGCTCAAGTTCGAAGTTCCCTACAGACAGCCTAGTAATGAATCAGCCAAAGCACATATTGCTAGGATTTGTTTATCATTTATGTTTCCCGAGAGACAGCCATTACCTTTTGTTTAAAGTTTATCATCAATAAAAACTTCTACAGTCGAATGGCCTTATCCCTCCACCCTGTAATAACAGGAAAAGGGCAGCTGGGGGTCACATTTTATGATCCCCCAGGCACCCTTTGGCCTTCAGCCAGCAGGCTGCACATCCTTGCTTTGAGCTCTGGCAAAGCAGACAGAGCCACTGCAGCCACGCTGCCGCCCAAGCACCTGCCCGGCTGGCGCAGCCCTGCCAGCTCCCCATCTTCCCCTGCCTCCCGCCCTGCCCGGGCACCGCTCCGGGCCGCCCTGCCCAGGCACCACTCGCTGAAGTTTGTCTGGTGCCTCCGAGGAGGTGTGTAAACCGAGAAGCAAAATGAAGGCAACAGCCTCCTGCCCTCTGAAAAACGACTCTTTCCCTAGCACCACTGTGCATCTGCCGAGATCATTTCAGGTGGAAATAATCGGTACTTGTTAAAGAAAGTAAGCTATGCCTTTTGCTTCAAAACCTATCCACAGCCTAATGCTCAATGCCTGTTTTGTCCTAAAAGGACTTGGGGCAGGAGGGTGGTTCTCATCTGCCTTTCCTCACTTTTTGTAGATTAGTATCAGACTTCGAAAAAGGTTTTTGAAGGCTTTCGATTGGTCTCTTCATCTCTAAGGTGGCTTGGTCCTGCATCCCCCCTCTCTCACAGACGATACATGTTCAGTCTGTGCCTGCTCTTCCTGTCCTTGCTAACTAGAGGTCAAACCTAAATCACGACAAACTGACAAGTCACCACCTACCTGGTTACAGCATCAATCATCCCAATATTACAGAAAGAGCGCTAGGTATAGTCAATGGCCTGCCCGAAAAGTGCCCGGTGCCATCCCCTTGGCTGAGCAGGGGGCAGGGAGGGAAGTAAGGTTGGGGGAGGAAGAGGAGGAGGAGGGAAACACCAGCCGTCAAGCCCACAGTCCCACTGCAGTCCCACCATACCAAAATTAAAGTTTATTGCTCACCAGAGCAACGGTCATCAAAACTAGTCAACAGAAGTACTGCGGATATATGCAAACTACTTTCTCTAATGCAATCTGTCTATCTTCATGAATTAAATGGGGACTTGCGATTTTAAAAGCCATGCTGAAACTACCGCATCTTTAAAAAACTCAACTCTGCTCAGGACAAGCCTTATAGATACAAGCCCAGAGCTAGACAAGCACTCAGCAGCTGCACAAGCACAGATGGACGTCTGAGGGAGGCTGGGAGGGCGCCCCAGCACACAGCAGGACACCTGTAGACTGGGAGGGCGCCCCAGCACACAGCAGGACACCTGCAGACTGGGAGGATGCCCCAGCATACAGCAGGACACCTGTGCAGGTGACACTGGCACACTCAGCCTTGTCACCGAGCTGCTCCTGACACACCGAGAAGTTTGGCTCCTTCAAAACCACCACGACACAGGACTTCAAGAGCAACACAGTATCCCAAAGCAGAGGTCCTAAAGCACCTCATAAGGCTGCCTCCGCACATGACAAAATACTCAGTGGAGAAGAGTGAGATAAACTTAAAAAGAGGTACCAGGAAACCAGGAGCAAAGCCAAAGGGAATCGCACTTTCCTGCAGGACTCAGCTGCCTCCCAAAAGGACAGCGAGCGTGCAGAACTACTTACTCTTTCTCTTGAAAAATTTCACGAGAGATTTAAGCTTTGTGTTGATGAAAACCACCATTTTCAAGGTGTTGAACAGCAATCCTGGAGTTTAAATCCCATAAGAAGGAGGAGCTGCAGAAAGGTGACTGTTTCCCAGACTGAGCCTGTTCAAACTCTGCACGCCAAATTTCTCTTCTCCAGGCTTCTTCCCTCTGCCTTTCTTTCCTGAAATCACAACTTTAAATCTGCCTAGATCGTCCTGATGCATGAAACCATTTACAATTCTTTAGCCTGAATTTCTCCTCCTCACTTGTAACCTTGTGGGCTTGAAAACAGCCAGTTTCAACACGCAAAACAGGAGGGGAGGGGGGGAAAAAAAAGTTAATTGTTATTCACGTTTGCACAGGACCAAAAATCAGGCTTTCTTGCGGCCCGTGCATTTACTGCTCAGTTGTTCTTCCCGTCCTCTGCTCCGCTCTCCAAGTTTGGCTACTCCAGAAAGACCGAGTTCGCAGGTGATTTCTCTCCTTCCCATCGCGCCAGCCGGCTCTGCCGGCGGAGCAGAGGGAGATGCCGGCACCTCCCCCCCCGCCTCTCCCCGCCCGCCCTTTGCGCCTCCCTCCCCGGTGCTCGGCGGCGGGCGGGCGGGCAGCCCCCGCGCCCCGCCGGTAGCCCTCCCCAGCCTCCTTCCACTTGCAAATGAGAGTTGCATTTTCGTGCAAATCAGGATGCCCTGCTTTCCCACCGCCTCCCAGCCTTCCCCCTTTCCCTCTCTCTCCCCCCCACCTCTTCTTTTTTTACCCTCTCGCTCCCACTTTACTAAGGCCCGGAGAGCTGCCTTTTAGTTGGCTGCAAGGTGCAGCCTCCGCTCTGCGCTGCCCACCCTTCCAGATCCACTGCTTCCCCCCCCCCCGTCACTGCCATTGCCTGGGACATCAGCCCACTAATTTTACATATTGAATTTCATTCAGTAACGCTCCTAATTTATTCTCATTAGCGTCATCTCAGACCAGATACATGGAAAGCAAAATCGAGTTATTTCTGGCTACTAGAGAACCTGTTATTCATCAAATGAAACTTGTGCACAGAGGTGAAATAGCCCAGCTTTTTGAGATGCACATTATATCCGCATGCCTTAAAAAAAAAAAAATAATATATATATATATATATATATATATATGTCTATAGA